>JAUCMT010000048.1:18396505-18417181 GCA_032357475.1 Enteromius thamalakanensis
GGGGTAGGTTTAGGTGTAGGGTAGGTGTGGGGCAATACCACATACAGTCTGTACAGTAGAAACACCATTACGCCTATTGAATGTCCCCATAAAACATGTAAACCCAACATGTGTGAGTGAGTGAGTGTGTGTGTAATATTATATATTGTGATATGTTATTTTAGCTTGTTGCTAACTTTCCATTTAATTTAACTTGATGTAGGCCTAAAATGTCATCACACAATAAAATATACGTTTTCCATGAAGTAAATAAATCTTAATACAATGAATGAAACAGAAGCTAATGTAAATGTTAGAATATTTTATCACTGTTCCACAACAACTCAACACCTAAACCTAACATTCTTTTCCATCAGCTATTTGAAACTCTGACTAAAATACAAGGCCAGCTACTGTATGAATGTAAATGAAAGGCAAAATAGCACAGAGGAGGCTGACTGGCTCTGATTGGGTCTATAGCCGAGCTGCACAACCAGATTTCAAGGAGATGATATCCCTCTTGGTTAATCATTAAATCCCAGAATCCATTGCCAGTCTTCTGTAAATAAGATAAATGGCCTTAAGGCACTCACCTCTGTGACGCATCATTTCAGGGGGAGCAGAGCTTTAATTAAGACTGGAAGGTGTTATCTTGCCCATTCTTGGATTAATGAACTTTTCCAGGATTAATGCTATATTTAACGGTTATTATTAGAGTCTCCATCATGCTACAGGTTTACTTTGTGAGCATTTGTTTCTGAGGAAAGAGGAAAAGCAACACACATAGTTGACAAATTGTTTAAATGTTTTTTGGAGATTCATTGGGACGCTTTGGAGATGCGTATCATTTCAGGAATGTATATATGCACTGCCAAACGTTAGAATGGGCTGTTGATTTTGGAATGTTTTAACAATTTAGATTTTGAGGGGCACTTTTTTGTATTATTTGACTTGGTGGTTTTCATTTTGCATTCCAGTTTTTCTTTTTAATTTCTCCTTGAACATGCCAATGAAAAGAAATATAGGGAGTCCATTGAAGAATGACACGTTTCATCAACTACAAGCGTCGCAGACAAAGAGAGCTTGCAAAAACGCAGATGACCTCCACGCTACAATTCTTGTTGACCAAGACAATCTCGGGAAAAACATGTTTTTCAAAGCCAGGCTTGATGAGGAGGAGGATTCTGGCATTAAATCAGGTGGGAAAATCATCTTTGTTGTAAATTGTTTTCAAACTGGCTTTGATTAAACCACTGCTATGCTTTCAGATGAAAATTCTCAATCTGTCGTCAGTTTGTTTAGTAATTATACAGTATGAATAGTTTTGGCACGCGTCATAGTTTTAAAGCTATGTGTGTTATTCATTTGGCAGAAGCTGATGAAAGTAATGGAAGCATTTCCTCTGAAGAGGACTTGGGCCACCTGGATTATTCTAAGACGTTCTCTGTCAAACAAACTGTGCCAAAGAAAAGCATCAGTCAGATCATCAAGGACAAGAAGAAACAGACTCAACTTACTTTACAATGGTGCTCATCGTTTCTTGTTTTAATGAAGCTTGCCATTCTAAGTAATACACAGTGGAAGCAAAGAATGATAATATGCTTGTGTTTTGTTGTTTTATTAGGCTTGAGGAAAATTACATTGTTTGCGAAGGTGTTTGCCTGCCACGGTGCATCCTCTACGCTCATTATTTAGACTTTTGTCGGAAGGAGAAATTAGATCCTGCTTGTGCTGCCACGTTTGGGAAGGTAAGAGGAGCTTTTATATCTACAGTTATACATTTATTAGAAACGTTCTCAGATCTGTGACTTCTAAAAACTGGCACTCTACTGAAACCTATTGCATTTTAGGTTTAGTTTAGTTGATGTGTAGAAATCAGTCATGATGAATATCTGGTAAAAGGTTGTGCTTGTCAAATAAGTACAGTATTAGACGAAAATACAGATTGATTTTGTATTTTCAGTGCATGGAGATCGATTGTACTATATGTTAGAACCCTTTCAATGTCGTTTCAGACCATAAGGCAGAAATTTCCTCTGCTTACAACACGAAGGCTTGGAACCAGAGGCCATTCGAAGTAAGAGAGAGTTAAATGGCCTGGTTACTAATTGAAAATGTTATTTATTAAGATTTAATTTTCCATTTAAATGGTTACATCTAAAGCTCTCTATGTTTGTCTTTCAGATATCATTATTATGGTATTGGAATCAAGGAGAGCAGTGCGTATTATCACTCTGTGTACTCTGGAAAAGGTTTGACACGGTTAGTTTTGACCTTCATCCCTTCATTTCAGCGTCAAATTGCAAATCCTTGAATGTTTTTGAATAATCTGTGATGTAAGTTTTTTTTTGTCATTGCACATACTGAGACACATTCAACTTTTTGATTTATTTAAATACTTTTTTGAATGTTTAATCATATAATTAATGCCTCTTATATGTTTTGCACAGATTCTCTGGAAGCAAGCTAAAAAATGAGGTTGGCAGTTTAATCTCTTTAATCAGTGTCACATGGTCCTTCAGAATTCATTCATGCTGATTAGATGCTATTATTACCAAAGATTGTTATCAATATCAATATAAATGCATGCTTGCTGAATAAAAGTATCGACTGAATAAATAGGACCCTAAACGTTTGACCCTTAACTATTTTGTGGTGGAATATTCATGCATCTTGCAAACTGCAAGACCTTCCACGTGCATTGCATATGTATGTATATTTTGTGAAAAATGGCATTTTTAGTTAACTCAATAGCAGAATAATATGCCTGCTCTTTATTATTCACAGGGGGGATTCACCAGAAAATACTCTCTTAGTTCTAAAACAGGAACTCTTTTACCTGAATTTCCGAGTGCACAGCATTTAGTGCTTCAGGAGTCTGTTTCAAAAGATAAGGTCTGTTTATTTCTACGGAGACCCATGTTCCGAAGTGCTACTTTTAATTTACTAACCTCAGATTCTGCCATTCTGTTCATTTGTTAGGTCGACACATTGATTATGATGTACAAAACCCACTGTCAGTGCATTTTGGACAATGCCATTAATGTCAACTTCGAGGAGGTGCAATTTTAAACTCTTTAAAGAATCTCCGGTCATGGCATCTAGATTCTAGAAATATAATCAATCCCCTTTGTTCCAGATCCAGAACTTTCTACTTCACTTCTGGCAAGGAATGCCTGAACATCTCCTGTCACTGCTAGAGAATCCGGTTATTGTGGACATCTTCTGTGTGTGTGACTCTATACTTTACAAAGTGAGTGTTTTTGAGCCATATTTGGATATCACTATGTTTATTTTTCTACCATCCTTTAAAGGTTTTGGGCTTTTGAGGGAAATTGATGTGTCAGTGTTATTGTTGTCCCAAACTTAGGCTTTGAATCCTAACATAAGAAAATCCGGCTCAGAAATATTACATTTTTAAAGCTTTAATTTAAATATACAAAATTTGCAATATTTACGTGCAACATTTAGATAACATTTATTGGGTGTTAAACAGTAGACTCAAACTTTCTGAATTATTTTCCACAGGTTTTGACTGATGTTCTCATCCCTGCTACTATGCAGGACATGCCAGAGAGGTTTGTCTATTAAACTGCTGCATAATATAATACTGTACTAATAATTTGCTTCATATGTAGTCGATTCAAAAAGTGTTGAATTTGAGGCTGTTAAGTGTTTTTGAGTGAGTTTAGGGAAATATCTCCAGTCTTTTGGCAGATATTCGAAATTTTGCCAAGCACTGGGAACACTGGATGGTGTCTTCCTTGGAGAATCTTCCGGAAATCCTTTCAGAAAAGAAACTGCCGATAGCACGTCGATTTGTGTCGTCCTTAAAGAGACAGACCTCCTTTTTACATCTAGCACAGGTAGACACGTTACACAGAAGCATCAGTTGATCTTGCCTTTGGTCATTTCTTTAATAAAAGTGCATTAGTAATAAATAATAAATGATATAATCTTTTCAGATTGCAAGACCTGCACTTTTTGACCAGAATGTAGTGAATTCTATGGTGAATGATATTGATAAGGTGGATCTGAACAGCATTGGTTCTCAAGCTCTCCTTTCAGTGACAAATGACCAAGATTCAGACTTCTACTCTGAATGTGAGTTACTAATGGCTTTTTTAAATCTCGTATGCTGAGCTTCAAACTATATTTACGATTTCTTGATCTTATCTGCTAGATGACTCCATTTCAGTGTTTCAAGAGTTGAAAGACCTCCTGAGGAAAAACGCCACAGTAGAGTCTTTCATTGAATGGCTGGACTCAGTGGTCGAGCAGAAAGTTATTAAGGTTTGTCACATTTCAAACTTGCAGTATTCGAGCTAGCCGTGACTGTTAATGTTAAATTTGCATATTATCTTTCTTCCAGCCCAGCAAACAAAATGGTCGGTCAGTGAAGAAGCGAGCTCAAGATTTCCTTCTGAAGTGGAGTTTTTTTGGAGCACGAGTGATGCACAATCTCACCCTAAACAACGCTACTAGCTTTGGTAAACCTTTAGTATGCATGATTCAGTTGCGTTCAGATTCTTGAATCATTGTAGTATAATAGTCAAATCTGTATTATTCATTCAGTCCCTTCTGGGGATCCACTGCAGAGAATGGGCCATAAAAGCCTGTACAAACAAAGCTTTATCTCGTGTCGCGTGTGTGCCCTGATTAGGGAGCGACCTTTTTCATTTGTTGACCCTACAGGTGTTCACAAAGCCAAACAGTATCACCTGGAAGGACACACATTTGACCTCAGCAAAGCTTGGTGAAACTCGTGGGAAACTCTGATTGTGTGCATTGCATTGTAGGATTCAGTACTCTGCATAGTGTGTTATTTTTGTATAATCAGTCATCCAGGAATACTATACTATCAGCTGCTGAAATCGAACAAACAGTGTGCTATTTTGAACAAAGCTAGAGTTTATGTGCAGCTGAGTGAAGCTGCTTTTAATCAAAGATTAAAATTATGGTGATAAAGATTTAAAAAGTGATTTTTGCAACATACACTAAAACAATTTAACCTGATTTAATGTCATTTACAGGTTCGTTCCACCTCATTCGGATGCTTTTGGATGAGTACATTCTGCTAGCCATTGAAACACAATTCAATAACGACAAAGAGCAAGACCTTCAGAATCTGCTGGAGAAATACATGAGGAGTGCAGGTACCTTAATATTGTTGTGTTATTTATAGGTGTATTAATAGGCCCCATAGTAGTTTATTACATTATTGCTAAAAAATAAGATTTGTTAATGTTTTTGTAACACCAGGGCTGCATTTATTTAATTATAAATACTGTAAAAACATAAGGAAATATTATTATGATTTAAAATAACCGTTTTCTATTGTAATATGCTTTAAAATGTCATTTATTTCTTTGAGGGAAAAGCTGAAAAGCATCATTACTCTAGTCTTCAGTGTCATAAGATTCTTTAGAAATCATTCTGGTGTACTGATGTAGAGTTTGAGAAAGATTTTACATTATTATCAGTGCTGTGCTGCTTAATATATAGGAAACAGTCATACATTTCTTTTATGAATAGGAAGTCACTTTTGGTCAACTTAATTTATCCTAGCTGAATAAAAGTATTTATTATTTATACAACAAATACTGACCCGCAAATGTTTCAATGTACACACAATTGTCTTTAACACAGTTAAATGTGATCTTTTTGTTGTGACAGATGCAAGTAAGGCTACTTTTACCGCCTCCCCAAGTTCCTGTTTCTTGGCCAATCGCAATAAATCCGGTGTGGGGTCCAGTGATTCGACTGTCAAGGACGAGAACCCACCAGAACATAATTTCTTGTCACTTACAGCGGCACAGCAGGGGCTCGGGACCAATGCTGTTGTGTACCATAGTGCCGATCCGGACAACTTTACTATATCTGGTACTTGAAAACAGCAGCTCACATCAATTTGAGACATTTTCATGTTTAATATAGTTTAAAAAGTTTATTATTGAAAAGTTATTATTGACTATAGAGTGCAACAGAAAATCTTAGTAATTTTCTATTATATTCTTCATAAGGATATACATTTTTTTTATGAAAAGTGAGAAAAATTTGACGATGAATTGTTTCAAAACCAAAAACCAAGGTATAAAATTATTTTAACAAGATTTTTTAAGCATTAGTACATTCATAAATTATTTAAAAACAATCATATTATTATTGTATCGTTGCTTTACAAATGAAGTGCTCTTAAATTTAAGCTAATTTAGTGTACACCTATAATAAGTGTTTATATTCAGACTATTTAGACTGGTTCGGGTAGCTACCGCTGTGGAGTAGCCCAGTACCTGCATAATTCATCAAAGACATAAACAGAGAGAAGTAGTTCTGGTTACAATATTCTATTCGAAGACCACGCAGTTCTGTTTATTAACCACTAGAGCTCCAAAAATTACAGACTGCAGCTTTAATGTAACAATTTATATTAATTACTATTAATTCTCAGCTCAAATGGATTACTCGCAGAACAGCGCCCCCCTGATGACGCCACCGATCTCTCCTGCCATGATCAACCGTAGCAGCGTGATCAACCAGGGCCCGATGGCTGTGAGGCCGCAGAGCAGCTGCCCCATCCAGCCTCAAGTGTCCTGCCAGTCCTTCTCCGACAGCATGTACCAGAGTCTGCACAATACTAGTTCCGGCTCTTATCCCAGCTCGTCTTACTACCAGCCTGTGTTCAGAGCTCAGACTCACACTCCAACATCAGCCTATCAGGCCCGTGCTGAAAGTGGCCGCTACGCACCCTTCTCTGGACACCAGCTGACCAAAGACTGCTTCAGCAGCAGCTGCCCCTTGTCTCCGTACAGCTCAAGGGTAGCAGCGGCTGGATACGCAGCCTCGGGTGACCCTGTGATGGATACTGAGGGCGTACAGCTGCTGGACACCACAGCGTATGGCTTTGGAGGAAGTGCTGCCGGCGGAGATGGATGTTCAGGTCCGGTTTGCAGCTCTGGGCACAATGGTGAGAAAAGATGAACTATTATTGACCAATTTACAAAAATGTATGAAAAAATATACACGTCTGTTTAAAAATTGGGGTCAGTAAGATTTTTTTGGAATATTCCGGGAACTTTTGGAAAGGTTTACCAGAAATTTCCCACCCCTTTGCATCCCTATTCCAAATAAATTATGTCCTTTTGAACTTAATAGTCATCAAAAATCTTGCATGTATTAGTTTTACATAAAATATTAAGTAGCACAATATTGATAATAATCAGAAATGATTCTTGTGCAGCAAATCAGCATATTAGAAATATTCAAATAAAAATCAGTTATTTTAAATTGTAATAATATTTCACAACATTACTGTTTGTACTGAAAAAAAAATCTGTATTATTGTTTTACTTTTTAAATCATAATAATTAAATATTTATTATATATATATTTTTAAAAAAGTAAAATTAATTTAAAAATAAAATAAATTAATTTTAAAGGAAATTAATATGACTGAATATGAATCATGTCCTTATATTTAGTGCACACAATGAGCTTTGGTGCTTATGCAAGCAGTGCAACTTTGAGTCCAGCTCATGTCACAATTCTATTCTTCTCTATTCTATATAACATTCCTTGTCCTTTCTCCACTCTTCCTGTAAAAATAAAATATGAAAAAGAATTACATAAATAAGGAAAACTAAAAAAAGTACATTTAAATAAAAAAGTGATTTATCTCCTGCTCTTTCTCCATAGACTTACTGTATAACATGTATTTACAAAGCCCCAAAACTGATCTTGGATGACAAGATTTATCATGTAGGCTATTTTAATTATGGTAATGTGCTGCAGAGAAGGTAAATATGTTGTTATTTTCAAATGCTCCTATTGAAACATTATTATTCATCTTTCTCTCCTGAACAGGGTATTACAGCAGCAGCGGGTACGTGGACGCTCAGAGGATGGGGACATTTATCGATCAGCATGTGTCTGTTATCAGCAGCGTGAGCAGCATTCGCTCTGTTTCGGCTTATGCTGAAGTGCACGACCCTCTCAACATCCTGGATGACTCAAGCAGGAAGACAACAAGACCCTACTACACTGACCTGTCCACAATGGGCGCACACACAACAGGTGAGGACAGGACCGGGGCTAGTTGTCACACAGACGCTGTATCTCAGCACCTATAACCTAAATATAACCTAATATGGCTGTGTTCTCAGACCGAAAAAGCTTCACGTTTTTATATGCCTCACGTTTTTTACACTACCATTAATAGTTTGGAGTTTTAGCATTTTTTAAATAAGTCTCTTATGCTTCTTAAAGCTACATTTATTTGATCGAAACAATGTTGTTTGAATATATATTTTGAAATGTAATTTATTTCTGTGATGCAAAGCTACATTTTCAGCCTCATTGTATTATGCTGCCCCTCAAGAAACATTTCTTACTATTATTTATTAATGCAGAAAACATTTTTTTGTGTAAAAAAAACACGTTTTCTTTTCATTGTTCTTTTAATAAATAGAAAAGTCAAAGGAACATTGTTTTTTTTTAAATAGAAACCTTTTTCAACAGTCTTTACTGTCACTTTTGCTCAATTTAATAAATAAATGAATAAAACTATTAATTCCTTTAAAACATTCTTTTAATCACAAACGTTTGAATGGAGTGTATGTTGTAAACTGTTTTAGTTTCAGAACATCATTTATTATTTATTTATTTATTTCAAGCAAATAGTGTGAATATTTACCATTAAATGTCATAACTGAACTAAAAGCAGGTTACCATAGTGACAACTTGCCCCGCTCAATGTACATTAAATGAACCGCATCTTTATTCTAGTACAAAGACAAATAGTAGATTTTTTTTTTTTACCATTACTTTAATGTGCTTATACGTGGTATGACAACTAGCCCCAGCATCCCTTATATATTTAATGATGTCGTTATGCATGTCTATTTTGATATATAATATCTTCCATTACTGTCTCATGCTTCTTTATTTTGTCCTATTTCAGGATCCAGCATTGCTCATTCCTGCTCCGCCTCGACACCCTGCATGTATGGAACTCCTGCTCCTTATCACTCCCAGAATGCACTGCTGCCTCTCCAGGGGTCCACAGAGATCAGAGAAATGGTATCGTCTCTGCCCCCCATTAACACTGTGTTCATGGGTTCAACTGGAGGGCCATCCTGACCGAAAGCTTATCTGTAATTCAACATCTCTGCTGTGAGGTGAGACATGTTTTAGCTCATCTGTATATCTGTCAGTGCATTTAAAAAAAAATTTTTTTGCCAATTACATAGCAAAAAGAATAAATGATTTACTAAACTGTGATTTCTTTGTGCTGACAGTTAGGATTATGCCAGGTAAAGGCCCAATTATATATTTTATTTAAGGTTTTGTATTATATAATATAATACAGTTTCATTGTTGTTGATTTGGAGGTCAAACTTTATTATTTAATAAACTACAAGCTAAAAAAAACATGCACTGTGACCATCTGATATCATTTCGTATATGTTTTTTCAAAAATGTTTCCATGATTAAAGACATTCAGCCTTTGATTTTGAATTATATCTTTCTTGGAAAAAGCATTTATCCATGAAGGACATTACTAATGCAGTCATTAAAAAGAGGCGAGCATGAAAACAGCAGAAGGACGTTAATAGAGCAGATGTTCAAATCAGATACAATGAAGCCACATTCACACCAGAATTATTTTAGCTGTATTTATACACTATTAGTTTTTATTCATATTTCCTTTTAACTTCATTTTTTACTTTTAGTTTTCGATTTTAGTAAAAAAAAAAAAAATTGCCATTTATTTAATTAATTTTGGTTTTTAAACTGCTATAAGATTAGTTAATTCCTGTTAAAGTGTTACTTTAATTTACATCAGTTTAGTTTAGCTAGAAATTTTGGTTAGTAATTTTAGTACTTCCTCTTTACCTTATAGTTCAGTTAGTTGCCAAAGCAACATTTTATTTATGTTTTGTATGTAAATTAAACGTTATGTTATTTTATATCATATTACTTTTTATTGTATTTTATTTTCAATTATACAAATGTATAACCATGGTTCACACACACCATGCAGATTGTATTATTTAATTGTAGGACTTTAATTTAATGACATTTTAAAATATATCAAGATACTTTCAGTTTTAGGTAATTCTAAATAACTCCAAGGCGATCTCAAACTGGAAACACAAATTAAGCTGTTATCTTCATGTTAAGAGATGAATTGATTCCTTGCATTGCTAACAATCAAATTGATAAAAGTGTTGACTAAAAGCAAGCGTCCAGCACACAAGCTGTTCATGCATTGCGACTCTTGATGTGGTTTATTCACCCCTGGGTTATTTAAATTCAGCTTTGTTAGTCTTTGAGCAGATGGAAGCTAATAAATCCAGAATCAGAGCGTCTGAAATTATATAATTGCATCATAATATATTTGTTTGTACGGTGCTGGTGCAAACTGGCATGGCTCGGATGAGGATTTCAGCGTTTGTCTGTGTGTAAAGACGTGACGACAAATTATAAAACCGACCACATTGTGCTGGCCTTTATCTCCTCAAAGGGAAAATCCATTTCGTTTCTCGGACAGGAACAGATGGCTTAAAATGTAATGATTACAAAATCCTGACGTTAAAATAGTTTAATTACAAAGTCAATAATGCCTCCAACAATTGCCTGGGCTTTAGTGTAAAAACAACAGAAGGCAGAACGCAAACTTTGGGACAATGTTTAACCAGAACTTTGCATTAGGCAGGGAGACTCCATATGCAGCTCTGGCAGAGCAAAGATCAACAGATCCTGTGTAATTACTACTCTGTGTGTGTGTGTGTGTGTGTGTGAGAGAGAGAGAGAGATGGGTTTAGTGCAGTAATGTGTGCTTAACAGACTACTGTCACAATCATGTTTACCTCTTACGCTTTTATAATCATCGACACTCTTCTTACAACATCTTAATTCATAAGAAAGGTTTGTTTCTTAGAATATGAATATAACCATCATTCACTGCACATACTGCATCATTTAAGGTTTAGGATGTCTTTTCTGCTCAACAAATTGTATTACAATTCAACCGTTACTCATGTTAAGTTTTAAATTAGTCCTGTGATTTTTCAGGTTTTACTCCAGTATTCCGTGTCACGTGATCCTTTAGAATTTATTCTAAAATGCAGATTTTTTTTTTTTCTGTAGAAATCTTTTATAAAAAAATGTCACTTATAATCAGTTCAATGAATAAAAATATTAATAAAGTATTTAATCAATCAATCAATTGATCATTCTTCTGTTTATGTGCATGTAAGATGTATATTTAGCATTAGATGTAAGTTTTCTAATCAAACAGTAGGGGTCGCTAAAGCCATTTCCTCTAGCTGTGGCCGTAGCGTTAATAGCAAGGTTTATTACTGAATAGTATTTTGACGGTAAGAATACTCGTGTACCACTGACTGTACACTGTGTACTATTATTTAGGCTACATGCTTTATTTAATTAGACGTGAATAACAATGAAGCCATGAAGGACAGACATAGAGCAAATAAATACGAAACACTTCAGTCAGGGTTGATGCTGTGTTTAATTTATGGCAGTTTCTTTTCGACTTCTTTCCACAGATACTATTTGAAGTGATGATCTCAGCTGGACAAATCAGTAATGAACTAATCTATGCTTTGATACAATTTGTATTGTATAAAATGCTATAATAATAAATGTGACTGGATTTGATTTGTCACAGTGGAAGTGCAAGGTGTACGTCCACTTGTACGTCGCTTTGGATAAAAGCGTCTGCTAAATGAATAAATGTAAATGTAAATTTAAATGTGTAGACAAGTACAGTGCTTTGTTGTGAGATACAGAGTTCTCTGTTGTACTTCACATTTCAGCAAACCTGCATATTTGTCACATGCATGTCATATGTTATCTACTGATGAATTAGCAGACTTTGTACTGCAGAAACACTACCATTTAAAAGATTGGGGTCTATAAGATTTTTAGGTTAGTTCAAGGATGCATTCAATTTAACAGAAGTGACAGTGAAGATATTTAACAACATCATTTGTTTACCATTTTATTTATATTAAGCATATTAGAATGATCATGTGACACCAAAGATTGGGTTAATGATGATGTCAGCTTTGCATCACAGGAATAAAACATTTATCTAAAAATATATTAACTTTTCTGTTTTACTGTATTTTTGATGAAATCATTGAAAGCACAGAAAGCCTCGGTGATATGCGGCACACAGCTATGCAGATTGCATTCAGACAGCAATAGTTAACACGTTATCGCCAGGATCAACTCTGCAGTAGAAGTGTTTCCTCAACACTTGAGATTTCAGGGTTGGGAGGAAAAAGCCCTACAGCATCTGTAGCAACACATCCATGAAGGAACTTTATCACTGTGTACACTTTGCAAAGGAGGCTTTTGACTAGATTTCTCACAGGGGTTTGTTAACAGGTTGAACTTTCGATTTTTTACTTTTCTATTTCTTGTCAATAACCAACTGAGGGGGGATAAGATGTAAATTTTGTAAAATTCATGTTTAAAAATACTTAAAAAATCATTTAAACAAATGAAAATTCTGTAATGTTCCAAATCTGTATATGTAAATGTCCTTCACTGTAAAAAATTTGCTCTAGAAATTACAGCTGTTTGCCAGTAACTTACTGTAGATTTTATGTTATTTACTGGCAACAGTTTGCTCAAAGTTAACTGAACATTAAACATTAACAAGTCTTTATCTTTACAGAATAAAACTAACATAACAGCCTCATGCAAAGCATTCTGGGAACCAAAATCTAAAGGAAAAAAACAGAAAAAGGTTGATGAAGGTTTCTGCTTCCCAGAATGCTTTGCAGTGGGTTGGTATTTTATAGTTTTATTCTGTAAAGACAAAGACTTGTTCATGTTTAATGTTCATTTAACTTTGAACAAACTGTTACAACAGTTAATAACATAAATTTAAATCTACAGTAAGTTACTGGAAAAGAGCTGCATAATACAACAATTTTTTACAGGGTTGTTCTGCAGAACACACACAAAAAATGTGGGTATATAACCTAATTTAAAGTGCTTGAAAATGACCTTTTAAGCAGTGTGTAGCACAGCTCTAAATGACTGAAAACATTTAGCAAAATCTGAAAGTGCACCGTGTGTCAAGAGTCCCAAACTGTTTTTAAGTTGACCCACATGAAACATTAGCATATTAAGAGCTCACTTGTTTGTCTTTTCGTGTTGGTCTGAGTGAAACTGCAAATTCATTCTTTGCCACTAGGTGCCGCTTTTTTGAGCGATTTAAGAGATTTGAAAAAAATTGTTAAACCAATCATTTGGGAACCGTTGAAAAAAAAGACAATGAAATTGTTTTTTGACCTTGCATGGATGTCAACCTTACCACCAAAATATGAACCTTTCATAACCCATGATAGCAGAACTAATAATTAATGGTAGCCATTGACTTCCATGATATGAACAAAAAAAATCTGTAACCAACTTCAAGTTTTTTTCTTTTGTGATCACCATAAGAAAGAAGCTCAGGCACGTTTGGAACAGGTAGAGGGCAAGTAAACAATAATTAAATTGTAATTTTTGGGTGATCGATAATTTACAGTAAGTCTATTAAATAAATGTACGGTACAGAAGCGTAACATTTAGGCTAAATGGGTAAAAGTGCAAAAATACGCTGAAGATTTTCTCACCCCCACACCATCTAAGATGTAGAGAGTTTGTGTCTTCATCGGAACAGAGTCGGTGAAACCAACCTGATCTCACGGAAATTCGTACATATTTCATTAGGTGGCTAATTCGTATGACCTCACTCGAACGAATTCAAACGATTTCTTCTAAATCGTACGTATTTTACCAATTCGTATGAATTTGTACGAATGACCTAAACATAACCCCATCCCCAAACCTACCCGTCACGGGGTTTTAGACAAATCATACAAAATTGTACAAGTGAGATCGTACTAATTAGTAAGAATTAGCAGGAATTTGGGACCTCGTACGAATTGGTGATGAGACTGTGTTGGTGAAACTCAGCATTATATCACTTGCATCCCAATGGATCCTCTGCAGTGAATGGGTACCGTCAGAATGAGAGTCTAAACAGCTGATAAAAACATCACGATAATCAACAAGATTTTCAACACAAGACTCCAATCCACCAATTAACAATTGAAAAATTCATTACTAAGGTAACCTGACATTTTGCTTTGTGATAGTGCAAACTAACAATGTTGGTTCTCCATCTTTTTAGTGACACATGCATCATCATATACTCTGTACAAGTAATATTAGGTGTTAAGTGCTTGATGTCCACATGGAGGCAGTATAGTGCAGGACATTGAAGGCTCTGCATCATTAACCTGTTTCAAGCATCAGTACCCTAAAACCCTTTGGAATCCGGTTGCAGTAATAATATGAATGCTAAAATGTTTGTGTATTAATCTTGATATTTTTTGATTGAACGTGTTCTAATTTCTAAGGACCTTTGTATAAAAGCACCATAATAAATACAGATTCTCACTTAAACTGTCAAACTTAACAACTTCTCAGTCATTTTTCATCACATTCAAAACAATCCATTTAGTTATGAACAACTGGTATACACGCATGTATATTGCATAAATATCTGACAACGACATTGTTTGTAATGTCTGCTAATTTTTTGTAAAATAAGAAATATGAAATGTAACTGGACAATCATGATTTCACTTTACATGTAATACATTCAAACAAAAATGATGTACTGTACAAATAAAAATGCTAATATAAATGTTTTTCTGTGCTATTGACTCTTCTTAACAAATATATATATATATATATATATATATACTGTATACTATATATATATAAAACCTTTATTTTCATGGTTGACTGTCATGGTCATTTATACAAAAAAAAAAATTTTTTTTTAAATACTTTATATTTTAGTGGCCTTGGCCAAATTACTGACATGATAACTTTTAAAGCATGAATGAAATGTTTTGGGTGAGTAATACGTTTTGCAGGCATACAATAAATATTGAAGTTCCAGTTAACAGTTGTGACATTTACACTAACAGTTAAGAGATTGTTAAGTTTTTTTGAAAAATGTGCTAATGCAATTAAGAAAAACTGTAAATATACTGTATAACAAAAAAAAACTATTATCTTTTGATGGACCTAGAAGAAAATGCAAAAAAATATGTATCTCGAAACAGCATTTTTTGCAGTAAAACATGTAAGGTAAATAAACGTGTGAAGCTAAAAAATACGTTTCTTTTCCTTCTATTTGGAAAAAGTGTCAGATTTTATTATACTTTATCAAATCGGGAAAGAAAAATTATAAAGGAAATTAAGAAAATCAAATGAGACAGAGATGTCTTTATCTTTATTTGGGTTGATGTTTTCACACCTGTTTGCAAAAAAACATATCTTTTTCATTGTTCTGACATACAAGTGCTGATTATAATAATTACCTGTATTTCCTTTGGGCCTTCACAGTTTTCCCCACAGTTCTTCACTGCCAAAGGCTGTCTATCAGTTCAAAGGTTTTGACTAACAAGAAGCTCAAGAATTCCACAACTGCGTGTGTCTGCATATGAGTGAGCAGCAGGGCACTGTAACAGTATTTGGAGAGCATTGTGGGCATTTCTCTCATTGGTGGTAAATGTGTGGAGGAATCTCTCATGGGCTGCCTGACAGAGAAGCTAGATAGACAGATAGACAGACATATAGACAGACAGACAGACAGACAGATAGATAGACGGATGGATGGACGGATGGACGGACGGACGGACGGACGGATGGATGGATGGATGGATGGATGGATAGATGGGAATTTTTCTGCTCAACAAAAATTAAATAAATGCATCTAGACAAAAATGTTTACCTCACGGACAGATGGTAATTACAACATTCTTGCTCGATTTAATGTTGTTTACCTGTTCTAGGCTCACATGAGAGAGTTCTTGACCGTCATCTTTCCAAAAAACACTTGATTTGGGTTTCAATGGCTGACGTCAGTCCGTTTCTCTCACGCGCAGCATGGAAGCGCTTTAAATGTCAGCGCGCAATTCTGTCATGTCAAGGGCAGCGCAGAACTTGACGAATAATTTACTCCCAAAAGGTCCATGGCCTTGGCGATGCTAACCACGCGCTAGCAAGAATGCATTTTCATAAATAAATAAATCTGTAAATAAATAAAATAGCCCTTTAGATTTGTCATAAAACAAGATGAAGTGCTTGTTTAAATAAGACCCTTATTTGTTGTTGAGCTACTATGGAAAAATTATGATTAGTTTTTTTTTCTGCAAGATTACGTTTCCTTTCTCGCTTTCTGACTTTACAATGTCTCACCAATGTATTTATGGTTATTAGGTTTGCCAAAAGAGCTTAACCTCTTTTGTGCTCTTTTTAAAGCAAAGAAAATGATTGCGAATCCAGTCGTTAGCTTTCTTAACCGTGCAGTGTGAACTATGCAAACACTGAGCATCCAGCTGGTTCCTCTCCTGCGTTTGCCCTGTATGATCTCCATTCGACGGAGACTCTATAGGAGATGGATCTTTACACGTTTATCTTTTAGCTGGGTGGAGTGAAAGGAGTCTATTCATTACATCGTTTTAATTAGAGCGGGAGGTGAGGCATCCATTGAGGGCCACTTGATGCAAATGGAATGAAAGTGTCAAATGGGTGAAATTAAATGAATATGTGTTTCTACGCACTCATGCCACAGTATCAAGAAGCAAAATATGTGTCAACAAAATCTCCAACTAATGTAAATAAAAAACAAAGCTAATACGCAAACATCCTCTTAGGTGTGCATATAATCTGCGGCTGACTAAATTTGATGCAGATGAATCACATAAGGGTTTTTGTTGTTGTTCTGGGTAGCTTTTTGATATTTCGTTATTGCGTTTGACTGTGTATGTCAAGCTAAATGGACGTCCCCCACCCCCCTGTCTCTTTGTTACAGACCCTTTGCCTCGCTGGCCTGTGTCAGTGTCTCTTTTGTGAGGATGTCCCATGTCTCTATGGCAGCCCAGATGAGGTTCAGTGAAGGCAAGACATGTGATGTCTGGGCGAATATAGCCAGGTGTGATGGGGCTCTTTTCAATGGGGCGGTCGAGATGTGCAAAGACAAACATCTCCCAGATATATTATGAAGGTTTAAAAGTGACAGTAATGCAGACTTTTTCCTTTTCTCTCCCTTTTAGAACACTTTAAACTAGATTTTCACCTTAAAATAAAAAGCTACTTTAAATTAATTAAATTACGATAAATAATATTAAACAAAATATATGTTTTTGTATGTAATTGGCTTTATTTATAGTGATTCTCTATTTAGGCTGACTTTAATATAAATATAAACTGCTGACTGAGGGAAGAAAAACAGAACAATACTTATTCAGTAATATTTGTTTATTAATAGTTTGTTATTTAAGTTAATTAAATTTTTTCCTTATTAATTTACACACAGCACCCCATATTGACAGAAAACACTTTTTTGCAGACATTTTTGCAGATTTATTAAAAAAGAAAAATTTCTAAGGTTACAACGGTAACACACATTCTCTGAAGGAGGGAACAGAGACGTTACATATGGGATCTCACATGAGAGACCAATCGCCTTTGAGTCTTTGGAAAAAGGCCAATGAATATTAGCGGGCAATAATCACAGCCAAGTGCACCTTATCACGGCATGAGTATAAGAGGGCATGGCTGGATTGCACGTGCAGGTTTTCGCTGAGGAGCCGAGCCGGCGTCAGTGTGACCCAGGGTCGTGGCAAGGGAATGTAACGTCTCCGTTCCCTCCTTCAGGGAACGTGGGTTACCGTTGTAACCTTAGACGTTCCCCTTAAGTTGACTTCACTTCGACATTACATATGGGAACAGACCTGTGGAAAAGGCCACGACCATGAGGCCGCGTGCCGGCAGGCTGTATTGCAGCGTGTCGCCAAGAGAGTCTGCATGTAACCTTCCCAATGCCCTGGGGACCACATTTGAGGCCCTGTCGGGATGCCAGCTTCCATTTAAGACATTTTTAGATTTAAAGCTGTAGCATGGGTTGGGGGGCAGAGACATGAAAAAGTATTTTACATGAAAATTTATAAGGAAAACACTATATCGATAAGATATGAATATAAGTGAAGGGAAACACAGCCGTCGAGCTGACCGTGGAACAAAGATGTTAAGGCCACAACCTACATCCGACTGCAGGGTAGAAGGAGGATGGAGGGGGTTCGCCTTGGCATCGGGAAACCCCCTGCAAAGGGCACAGCGCAAGCCAACACCAGCCGGTCTTCCTGCTACCTGCTAGTCTGATTTAAGACACGGGAAGACACAGCCTCGTCGTGGAGGTCGTAGAACCTGGCGAAGGTGTTCGTGTCGCCCAGCCCGCAGCTCTACAGATATCTGCCAAAGAGGCACCATGCACCAACAATGAGGTAGAGGCAACACTCCTTGTTGAGTGGGCTCTCAAACCTAGGGGGCTCTCCTTGGTTTAAGTATGACAGGGAGGTGGCTTCCACCACCCAATGGGACAGCCTCTGTTTGGAGATAGCATTCCCTTTCTGCTGATGTTCTGCTGAGGTCTCGGGGGATTAACTGGACCTTTTAACCCGGGATTAAACGCACCTCTGAGGAAACTTACGATGAGTTGGTGCTTCCCTAGGGATTGACCATCCACTGCATCATGGTATGCTGCGATGTCAGCAACATACACTTTAATAGTTGAAGGGGACAGCCTGCACCCCAACTTTTCCTGCAGGAAGGCAAGCACAACTGCAATCAAACATCTCTGTGGGTCCTTGTGGCGTGAGGAGCACCAGTCGACGAACAGAACCCGTCTTAGAGCGTAGGCCTGCCTCGTAGAGGGGGCTCTAGACTGAGAGATGGTGTTGATAACAGCCGCTGGCAAGCTGTAAAGATCTGGGTCCCGTTCAGGAGCCAAACGTGCAGGTTCCAGAGATTGGGTCGCGGGTGCCAGATCGTGCTCATCCCCTGAGAGAGAATGTCTCTCCTCAAGGGGATTTTCCAGGGAGGGGCTGCCACTAGAAGTTTCTGGTCTGAAAACCAAGTCCGGGAGGGCAGTATGGCGCTACCACCAGAACTCGCTCCTCGTCCTTCCTGATCTTGCCCAGGTGGACAGCGGCATCCGTGTCTGAGCGAACACAGGTGTAAAGAATGCCTGAATCGCATAGCCGAGGCGTACCATCCGTATCAACCACCGTAACCAGGCATCCAACCGGGTTGCCAGGGTATCAAGGGAACAGTTAAAGCCGTGCCTGCGGTGGGGCAGCCTGGTGGGGGACCAGGGAGGGGACCAGCCTCAGAAGGTTGAACGTCCTGGGGGCGAGTCCGACCGCTCTTGGCGGCCCTTATCTTCTCCGCTGGTTCCTGCTCTGGCGATCCAGGGCTCTGGGTCTGCATCTGAGGAGAAAACAGAGTGGTTAAATGGAGACCTCGAGGCACTAGGCCCAGAGGTGAGGAAACTTCAGTGAATCTTTCAGTGAAAATTAAGGTCATGGGTCAGCGGCAACTGAGCGGACTGATGTTGTTGTCCCCGGCACCTCCTCCAGGGATGGGGGCGCAGTTGTTTGTCGTCCCCCGAAGAGCAGCTTCTATCACCTCTGGGCTGCCCGTCTCAGGGGTGCTTCTGTTTCTTGCGATGTTCTTTGCCCGGGCCCTGAAGGGCAGGCGGCATCCCTTGGCCAGCTCGCCGTCTTTGTGCTGCCAGCCTAGCATCGTGTGCTTCAGCAGGGGATGGACCAGGTGGGACTGTTTTTGGTGCCGCGGAGGGACGCCCTCTGCAACGAGCAGGCTGAGGCGGGGCGCTCTGGGGCTTTGTGTACTTCCGGCGCAGCAGCACGTGGCTGATGGCCTCAGCCTGCTGCTGAATTGCAGAGAACTTCTGGGCAGAAGAGGCCAACCTGTGAGATGGGCGCATCAAGAAAGCGAGCTTTGTCAACGTCGGCCATCTCAGCGAGGTTGAGCCAGAGGTGTTGTTCCTGGGCCACTGCGGTGGCCATCACCTGACCGAGGGTTCGTGCAGCAACCTTCGTCGTTTGGAGAGCGAAGTCGGATGCGGCACGGAGTTCCTTTATCATGCCCTGGTCAGATCCACCCTCGTGCAGATGTTTCAGCGCTTTGGCCTGGAACACTTGGAATGTAGCCATCGTGTGCAGAGAGGTGGCAGCGTGATAAGTCTGCGCCGTGAGAGCGGACAATACTTTACACGCCTTGGACAGGAGACACAGCGGACCACGCAAGGGACACAGCCACACGAGCACAGATGTACTGCCATGGCACACTCAACATGTGGGACCGCTTCGTACACCCTGGCTGCCCCCTCATCGAGGGTGGAGAGGGAAAAGGAGCTGGTGGGAAGGCGTGACGGGTAAGGGGCTCGCCACGACCTGGTCAGCTCCTCATGAAAGGCACCAAGGGGGGGCCGCGGCGGGGCCATGTGCCGAGAACTCAAGTAACAGTCATCCAGCTGAGACGAGTCAGGCTGAGGTGTACGGGGCACCTCTAACATAATCGCCTCAGCGGCTTGGAGGAGCATAGCCGAGAGTTTAACGTCTGCCTGAGAGGGAGGGGAAACTGGAGACGGTCTATCCTCCACCCCGGCGAGCAATTCACCACTTGACTCCCAGCCCAAGCACATGAGCTTGAGGTTAACTACCAGGGCTTGAAATTAACTTTTTTGATCACCAGCCAATCAGAATTTCCACTAGACAAATTTTTACATGG
>JAUCMT010000048.1:18424928-18445663 GCA_032357475.1 Enteromius thamalakanensis
CTGCAGTGATGGTTGACTTTCTACAACTTTCTCCCATCTCCCGACTGCATCTCTGGAGCTCAGCCACAGTGATCTTTAGGTTCTTCTTTATCTCTCTCACCAAGGCTCTTCTCCCCCGATAGCTCAGTTTGGCCGAACGGCCAGCTCTAGGAAGGGTTCTGGTCGTTCCAAACTTCTTCCATTTAAGGATTATGGAGGCCACTGTGCTCTTAGGGAATTTAAGTGCAGCAGAATTTTTTTTGTAACCATGGCCAGATCTGTGCCTTGTCTCTAAGCTCTCTTCTCATTTGCTCTGACAAGCATTGTGAGCTGTAAGGTCTTATATAGACAGGTGTGTGGCATTTCTAATCAAATCCAATCAGTATAATCAAACACAGCTGGACTCAAATGAAGGTGTAGAACCATCGCAAAGATGATCAGAAAAAAAGGAGAGCACCTGAGTTAAATATATGAGTCACAGCAAGGAAAACGTAGGACCATGTGATATTTCACTTTTTCTTTTTTAATAAATCTGCAAAAATGTCAACAATTATGTGTTCTTCTGTCAATTTCTGTCTAAAACAATATGCACAATGCATCAATAATAACAAGTAAATAGTCTTTAAATAGTACAGCAAGTTTTGATTTCATAGGGCTGTCACCATTCAGGCAAATGTGCATTACACTTTCAATTGTTATGCAGAACAATCAAATCATACATTTTGAAACAGCAAAACAATAATAGTTTCCATTATTTTAAAAAATGTTTATAAACTACTTCCCAAAAGCTTCTTTTCTAAGGGTATAATATTAATATTAAAAATATTATTTCGATGTAATTTCAAAGATCTTTTTTATTTTGTTGTTAAAAAACATTTCATTTTCCTGAAGTGCTGTGTGCTGTCCCACAGTCTTTTTAGCCTCTTATAAATAAGACATAGAAACAAAAACTTCAATGGAGGGCTCAGAGACCAAGGACACATCTGCCCATGTGGTCTGCAGAGGCACAATCAAATCCCGTTATATTGTGTTGCATTGTCCACCGACTGCCCTTATCACCCCACCCGGAGCTGAAAAACACATTTGATCCCAAACGCACATACACACGTGCTAGTTGCCTCTCTGATGCGTTTCAATCAACCAACACTGATAATGTTTTAGGAGCCCATTCATGACTTCATACTGCACAAAAAAGCTTTGGCCTAAGGGTGTCCTCCATTACCCAGAAGCCCACACACAGCCCCCCGCTTCCCTCGCTCTCAGCTGTCTCCTGAATCACAGGACCCAAAGATGATGGATGGCACATGACCATGACACCGCACCCTAGCGCTCCGTTATCCTCACCGTCGCACTCCTTTGTTGGAAGAGAGTGTGTGTTGTTACAAGCGGGCCACCCTAATTTTAACCACTAATGGGTCCGGCCCTGGATCCAAGTCACTGCCAGAAATAGCCCACCGACTGACAGTCATGAGTTTGACAAGGAGCCAGGACTATAGCCAAAACACATTCGAGCTGGGTGGAATTTATTGCTCCTGTGGTAATGTAGCACTAACATATTCCTCTTCAATTGTCTACCCCAATTGTGACCATTATCTGGGCTCAGTTATGAATTTAAGGATAAAGTAAAAGGAGATTATTTCCCAAAAAAAAGTTCACCCAAAAAAACCTTGAAGCATCCTTAAATTTCTTCTTTCAGAAAAAAATCCAAATTGAGATTTAAAAAAAAAAAATGGTCTTGGCTATTTCAGGCTTTATCATTGCAATGGGTGGGTGTTTTTGTTCAACAATGCATAAATTGTTAAATAAAGCATGCTCATCTGTAATAAAATGTGCCTAACACAGCTCTGGGGGTGAATAAAGGCCTCCTGTAGCAATTTGTATTGCATTTTTGTCCATATTTCAAATGTAATAAACACTTACAAATAAAATGTAATGAAAACAACTCTACAATTTTCACTACAGGAGACGTTCATTCACCCCCAGAGCCATGTGTGGCATGTTTTATTATGGATGTGCAGAAATACCTGCTCACTGCAATAATAGCACTTACTAATATAACTCAGATCAGATTCCTCTGAAAGAAGAAAGTCATATACACCTATGGCTCGAGGATGAGTAAAACACAGGCTAATTTTCATTTTTGGATGAACTAACACTAATGATTTTTTTGTCCAATAAAATAAAATCATTTTATTAAAAACTAAATTCAGTAGATTAGTATTATTACAATTTTCCATAAACAGCACTTTTCAAAAAAAAAATCCTAAAAAGGCTCCCGCCAAAATTTTCCACCCCTTTGCAAACCCAAATAAAATATTTTTATTTAATAATAATCTCAAGAACAATTAGCTTATTGGATTTATTGTATTTTACATGCATACTCAACGGGTCAGTGGGAATGTGGCCCATGAAAATTCAAAAGGTAAGAGGGAATTTAAAACTTGAGTGTCTTAAAATTGTTTGATGGTTTGGTTCTTGTAAAAAATAAACCAAATTTTTCACATTTTACGCAAATCACTAGAATAGCAATAGAAGGATGGGTTACACTCATTTAAGTCTTTTCATTTTCAGCCTTGTAAAAATCATTCATGCTTTCTGTGTAGATGCACATCCCATTCTAGATAGAATAATTATCTCCAGCTTTTAAATTCATAAAATGAACATTCCTGTGTTATTTTTATATATATTTCACTGTCAAAGTAATAAAAAAATGGATATATAATTTAAAATAAAATTAATAATAAGTATTTTGAAAATATATTGGGTGAATTTTCATTACGTCAGCAAGGCATGATCACTGTTTTTTTGGTGATGGTTAATATTTACCTGATGGGCAGGTTAACAAATTATTTTAATTATTTATTCAGTTCAGATTTTTTTCTTAACTGAACCTCTGCACTTCACTCAAAAAACTGAAAAACATGTTATGGGAAACAAGTAGCACATTTATACCAAATTACTCAATTCAGATGCAAGTTTTGATAAATTTGATCAAAAAGTATAATAAAAGTAAAAAGTATAATATACACAACACAACCATGTGCACGTAAAAGCGGCAATTTTTAAATGATTTCATTTCATGTTTCAATAGAGGCATCTCTTTGTAGTCCATATAAGAAAAACTCAAAAGTTCTTCCAAATAGGTAACTAGAGAAGAATGCGCTATCTTCCATGAAATGGTCTGCTTTAAGTACTAGTCTAAACAAGTATCTCAGACATATGCTCTTTTAAGAACTAGCTAATTGGATGTTGGTGCTCATATACAGAGCAATTTTCAATCCACTGTTCAAGTGAAAAACATTTTTTTTCCAGTAACAAAAAAAAACACTTCAAAATAAAAACGTCTTCCTGAGCATCCGTCCAATACCCGAAGACATTATCCTGAGACGAACTGTAACGAACGTAGAACATGTACTGATGAATCCCAAATACATTTTCCACGTTGTTTTTCGAAAAGGTCAAACTTCTGCAAAAGAGGTTTCATGTTCCCTGCCAATTCTCTTATTTTTAATCACACTTTTTAATTTTCTTAATTTCAGATGCACACAGACTGACTGCGTGTGCGGTTTGACAGCGCAAACAGGAGATTACAAATTGATTGGTGCAGGTAATTCTTGAGCAGAAGCACATTAACAATTAGAAAGTCCCTGAACTTTCAAGGTCTTCACAGAAGAAACTCTCCATTAGTCCTTTCTGCACCAGCTAGGATGGCCAAATAGCTCCACCAAACCATAGGGTTATTCAAACATCAATTTAAATAGCTGGCCTTGCGATTCTTAACAGTAAGAATAACTTTCAAAAAATGAATGGAAATTGCATTTAACAAAACATAATGACACGTGTGTGAGCTATTGAGTTTGATATTTGAATGTCTGGGCAGTGGCTTATTTTTAACAATGAGGCAGGAGAAAGTGTTTTCTAAAAGGATGTTTTAACACTGCCCAAACCGAATAATAGAAGAACTTGGCAAGGATAAATAATCAGTTTCTGTAATTAAAAGTTGACTGTGAATAAAAAAGTAATTAAAAAAATATCGTTGTGGGTTTTTTTTTTCATCTCTGAATAGAGAGAATTTCATTTCTTGTCTTATGCTCACTGCAGTAACCATCCTCTACACTGCCATTTCAAAGGTAAATGACACAGATGAAAGCTCAAACATTGCTACCTTTACAAAATGTTCTCTATAATTTTTAAGGTGCAAAATATTCAATTTATGAAACACTTTTAACACAGACATTAAGTACGAGTATTTTCAATCTTGCAGGAATATAATTTACTCGCCCAAGGAGACGTGTGAGGGCCATGATGAGGGCCGTGTCTAAAGTCCAGCTTTATGGAGGGGACGACTGAATGGAGACACTGTGTGGATCTGTGAGTGCACTCTATCTACTGACACTCGAATGGCACTGGGAGCCAAATTCACAGCTGACGCTGTGCTCTCAGTGAGTGAAGAGATGATCCAGAGAGCGTGGATTTCCACATTTCCTCCTCAGTCTGGGTCACCACTTCATCACTGCCCACAAAACAGTAACAGGTGTGTTCAATTCACCCTAAAACATCCGTTGTCCCTGGATCTCTCCAGCTTTATATCTGTTTATATTTATGCGTTTACCCAGCCTACCTAAAATCCAGCAAAAAAAAGCATATTTTAATATACTGGCCAATCATACTGAGTTAAAACTATGGTGCCAACCATGTTTTTGATCTATGATGTACTCATAACCAGTGTTGTGTATGTTAACCTAAAAATCACACTATTATATTGTCAACAGTGTAATTAGATTACAGTACAAGTTACTCTCTCCAAAAAGCATTTAATTAATACTATTAATAAATGCTTTCTAAATCCTATTTCAGCATCAACAAGATAACGATAGAAGGATACACATGAAACTGTTTGAAATTAAAAAAAAACTTATTTCAAATAAATAATAGACAGGCTAGCTACATAGTTCTGGTCACACAAGAGAGTCACATTTTTAAAAACTATTAAATATGACTCACCTTAACTTCACACTGCGCTTAACCCGGGTTATGGTTAATGTCATTCTAAACATATGGGTATGAAGAAAACTTTCACAGATGTAATTTGTGGGTTAGCGATGCATTTGGACAGTATAAAACACCACACGGTTCCTTTTAAGCGTTTGAGCCGTAAACATGTCAAACGATGACGGAAAATTCATTAAAGTGAAGAAGAAACCATTTTATTCTTATCCCTATAGTCCTAAACATCCATGGCTAAATTGAGACAGTTATTTGTGGATGTGCCCTGCTAGATCAGTTGTGTAAACACGTCGCGTGCCACGCTCGTCCAATCAGAGGCACTGACAACGCAAATATGCAAATGAGGACTTTAACCCGGGGTTTAGGAATGTTCAGTGTGAAACGGCAGCTTATGAATACCAAGGATTAACTTTTAACCCTGTAAAGTAAGCAGCGCGAAACATGAAGCAAGGTTATAACCAGGGTGAATGTTAAATATTTTAAGTGTGAAAAGACCCTTTTTCCTGAAAGTTTAAAAAATCGAATCATGACGAGTATACAGATGCTATCCTGTCATCAGTGATTGGGCACAAACAACATAAGTTGTGCTTAATTCACAAATTTGATCTATTTCTTTCAGTCGTTTCAACTATGATTTAACGACTTGATTGCATCCTGGGGATAGTTGCATGAACTTAGCCTTTATGTTAAGACAGTGTCTTAAGAGCTAGTCTGACCAACTAGCAGTTAGCCAAGAGTAATTTTTTTAATTTTTGTATTTACCTTAGACTAATATACATTTTTATGTAACCGAATTTTAAAAAACAGTGACCAATCTTAAAGAAAAACTTAGCTGACTAACTTTTAAAACTAATCTTAACCTTTTAAGCAACTGGCTCCTGGTCCTACCCTAAAAGCAGAATGAACTGCATTTTGTTTAAAACAGTAACAGACTAACGTTATAGGCCTACTAACATTAGGTCTAAAGCCTACATATTATGCATATTTTAGTTTCTGTATTCAAATGGGAAAAATGACATATAGGCTAAAAAACAAATTGTTGCATAATCTTTATGTTAATTGCAATATTTAATTAATGTGTTTAATTAATAACAATAAAACATAAAAGTAGACCATATATGTGTGTATCAGTGTATTCCCACATTACATAACACAAAAGCCTATTCATTATTTAGATATATAGATAGATAAAAAAATATGTAACGTTTTAGTAAACTATTCAAACAATAAAATGTTGGAAGGTCTAAATATCACCTGGATTTCCTAAATCTGACCTTCACCCCCACAATGACTATTAAATAGAGAAAGCACAGTTTCTGGTGGTCTCTCTGTAATATCTACAAAGCCTCATTGGCCTGCAATGGTTTGTCCAAACGTGCTGTCTCTGCGGCTGGGACAGGTGCCACTCCAGCTCTCCTTAAACAGACACTCTCTGTTTCGTGTTGCACAGCAGAGCCCCCTCTTCTCTCAACAGTTGCTGTGGTCACGTTGAGTGCAGCGGTTCACTTCCATGTCACAAACCCACAATTCACTAGGGCTTCTGTTGCCTCATCAGCAACACATGGAGCTCAACTGTTCCCCTGACCACAGCCCAAATAAAATCACTTCTTGACTTGCCTGCCTACACTTTTTTTTTTCAAGTCCAAAATTCTGCTGTCATTTACTCATACTCATATTATGACTTTTTTTGCTTTAGGCATTAATATATGCACTTATTGAGTGCAACACCATGTGGGCTTGCTGTAAAATCACTGCATGTCGTTATTTTGTCGAAACATTTCAGCATCCTTTACTCAAGTACATGTTTACATTCCATTCTCTCTTCAACTTGCCTTGACAATGTCTTTGCACTCTCTTTCTCTCATCTCCTACCCCCCTTCTCCCTCGTTTTGGACATAGTCAGGCAGATTACCTGCAAATGCATGACTGGGGGCCAAGGGTCCCCTCTGTCAGCAGAGGCACAAAGCCAGGAGACTTCTTTATTCCCACATATTAGAGGAAAAAGCCTATGTTGAAAACTGCGGGCTGGTTAAAGCTGTAAGCGATGTGCCCTGATCTTCCCTGATTCATTAGATGTGTTGAATGCACTGTTGTATCAGCAGGTTAGGTCCTATTAGCTGGGTGTTAGCACTCAACATTTCCTAGTCCTTAAGCTATTTGGGTAGAAATAGAAACCTTGTCAGGTTACACAGTCTAAAACCCCCATTGTTTGAGAGCTGTCACATCAGAAATGGAGAGTTATTGCATGCTGTAACTCTATCTGTGAACAGGTGTGAAAGCGCTAAACTTGAAGCGTGAACAATGAATTTGAGTTGAATTAGAAGCCGTTAGTATCTTTTATTGCCATATTTATTGCCATATTCTTAATGCAATGCAATTTACGTTTCTAAAATTTTGAATAAAATAGGAATTTATGAACATATTTTAATGAACAAAATTTAATAATTGTAATAATGTGTATTAATAATTGTAAAATGTAATAATAATTCAAAACTTGAATTTATTTTTTTTATTTAAAAAAAATATATATATTTTTTAATCATATTACATTTTAAACACTATTTTTTGTTAATTGTATTAAAAAAATTAAGATGTTTGCAGTGTTGCTGTTTTCGGATGGCTTTTTTGGGAAATATAAAATTGTATTTTGTTGTAATTAGGTCTTAAATAACGACAAAAAGTCAGTATAAATATTTACTGTAATACTGTAATAACTGTAATAATAAGAATAAGATTGATCATGATAATATAAATAATATTAATTATTATTATTACAGCATATAAAGTGGATTAACTATTAATTATTATTATTACAGCATTATTTTTTACTTAAATTGTTATTGTATACAATGTATGTGTGCGTGTGTGTGTGTATGTGTGTGTGTGTGTGTGCATGTTTATGTGGTTTATGAGGACACAAATTTGCATAATGACATAGTATGACATAGGTATCACAATTTATGATTATGATTTATGAGGACCTTTTTCAGTGTCCCCGTAATTCAAAAGGCTTAAAAAACAAAGTAAATGGTGTGTTTTTTTTCTAAAAATGCAGTTTTCTGTAAAGGGGTAGGTTTAGGGTCAGTGTAGGGCAATACCACATACAGTCTGTACTGTATAAAAACCATTATGCTTATGGAGAGTCCCCAACATGCATGTGTGTGTGTATACACTAGTCAGCATTTGCAGTAAATCAAAACATTAAAGTCCTAAAACCAAAATGTGTTCTTGTTTTAGGACAACTTCAATGAATTGATTGATTACATACAGTACCTGTTATGATTTGATGCTATTGCATGGGCCATTCACTGTGGTACTTTTTAACAATGTAATTTGTATGTGGGCAATTCTTTAAAAATGCCATTTGTATGGACAGACATCCTCTCCCAACTCTTCAAAACATTTTTTTTTTCTAAATCAAGGAATCAAGGATTTCCTCCTCTTTTTATGTTTATACAGCAGCCAACATGAAAGTAGTGGTGCAAATGATCTTATTAACAAGTCATAATATTCCAGGTTCATTGTTTGGTCCCTTAAAAAATATATGGAAATGTCTAGCACAAGAATGAACAAATCCTGGAAAAAAACAAGAAGTTACAACTGTGAGGGTCACAGCTTAGATACTGCTATTAGTGTTTGTTGAGAAATAACTGAAATATTTCACCTCCAGCACTCTGGACAGCGCTAGTTTAGCTTAATATGTGAAAGACTCCATAAAGTGTGTTATACATGACAGAATACCAAACATTCCTGTGAAATTCCCAGTAAAATCATGATGAGTTTTAGCCACCATTCAGCTGCTCTTCTAAAGTCAATTGGTTGCAGCAGCATTGTTTCAGACTGACCAGTGTAACATTGTTTTTTCTCAGTTGTAACATATTGTTGATTTTAAGGGTCTTAATGACAGAAAAATGCCCCTTGACCCCAGTACCAATTGCTAAAATCCATTTGGCCTTTGACCTGGAAATCTAAAGAGCCCAGGGCAACTGGGCACAGAAAACCATGGCATTTCAAATAGACAGATTGGAGCACACTTATTTAGCAACAATTTATCTGTTTAGTTTGTACAAGCAATCATATTGTGGGCCTTACAGACATTTTTCATTCAGCTAAAAGTCCTTGTTTTCGAATTTTATTTATGTAAGACAGATGAAATGAGAAAAAGTAATTATGAGATATATATAGGGTATATATATTCAAAACATAAAGCATAGGCTTTGTGACACGTTCAAGATCTCAGTTATTATCCCCGCACGAAAGCATCTAAAATGTCTGCTGTAAATTGAGTAAACTAACTAAATTTCGACCCATTGTTTTGGAACATGTCATTCATTAAAAAACCAGCTACCAGACTATATCAAAACACACACACACACACCAGCTTATATTGTTGCAAGTGTTATGTTCTAGGATTTTTCAACGCGTAAATATTTGTTTTATTGCAAACTAGAACCTGCACCGAGCGCACAAGGACGTCTGGGAACCCTTTGAGTGACTGCTCAAATGAATCGACTCACTGAACCATTCATTATTTGAATGAACCGAATCTCTAAAGTGAATCATACTCGTGCGTAAAGACAGAGTACAGAACATAAAAGCTGCTCAGTGCGCTTCAGCCGGACTCGACGCGGAGCTTCGTTTTTCGTCTTTGCACGCTGAGCCAGCGCTTTATTTCAAATGAAGCGTCCTCTCATTCCGCTAATAAGTTTTTATACGTGATATAACAGCTGTCTTCGCCATGAGCTGCTTGGATGTCATGTATCAAGTTTATGGTCCACCTCAAACTTATTTCGCCGCAACATACACACCATATCACCATCAGGTATGTTCATGTCTAAGGTTTTTTTTTACGTTTAACTTATGTAGCTTGTGTTGTGTGAGAATGCATTTTAATTTAAATTTACCTCAGCTCGGTTTGTTTTGATTTTGTTTGAACGCTTGCGCGCAACTTTCTTTTACTTGTTGCGATTGCAATCTTAACCAAACAGTTTTACAGTTTTATAATAAGTCTCACATAGTTAGAGGTTAATGGAAAACAATGTGACCGTATGATGTGTGCTTGTAGTTAATTTATATACACAACACACGATGTATATTATATATATATACATACTTGATTATTACTTGATTATTACTTGACATAACTTGATTATTAACTTATTATTAACTATTTAATTTGTTTACTTACGCTGGTAAGCTTATCCTAATACCAAGAATAGAAAAAATTTATTTCATGATGTTATCCTAAATTAATATTTGGTGTAGAAATACTGACATGCGTATTGCTTTATTTCTGTGCTAGTTTTTGAAACATTATATGAACACAAATTGTGCAACAGCAAACCCACTGATGTAATACATGACTAGACTGATTCACGATATCTGTCTGTGTGTAAATAGAATAAATGTGAGTTTAATTCTGTATCATGTAAATAATATTTTAAGTGTAAATTTTATAGTTAAATGTAAATTAATTGTGCCATTTTTTACATGATTTCAGAAACTGGCATTTTACTCGAAAATGCAAGAATCCCCAGAAACAGTGAGTGGAAGCAGCTCTTCTTTTTCTAACCTCTCCGGGCCACCTATAAAAGAGGAGGACTGTGCCCGGGAGAAAGATCACCCACCGGAGGCTGAGTACATCAGCTCCAGATGTGTGCTATTCACATATTTCCAAGGGGACATCAGTTCGGTTGTGGATGAACATTTTAGTCGGGCTTTGAGTCAGTCCAGTAGTTATGCACCTGGATCCACCAACAGCAAGACCGCAATAGGCACATCGTCCTGGAGAGGTGAGAATCTGATGCAACCTGTATTATCATTTATCCTAATTCATATGTTTTGTTTGAATCCTTTAGGACTGCACAGCTTTTAGTCACGGGCATGATTGTATAGCTATATAGATAGTTATTATTATATATCAATGAAATTAAAATATACATATAATTAGGAAATTATTTTTTACATTTAATTTCTCTTTTCGTTGCATGCTTTATGATTGCAAATTAGCTCTGATTTCTATTAGTCACAATTTTTTTTTTTGCATTGACAAGATCAATAGATATATTTTTAAGATCTAATGCTAATTAGTTCAAATATGTTCAAATATTAAATATATTTTATACAAATATATTAAATATACACATTCGTTTTACATTCAATTACATTTTTTAAGTTATGCAAATTTATTAAAATTGGATAAAAAGATAATAAGACAAAATTGTGTTACAATCAATTATGATTTAATAGCTATTAGTCATCACAAACACAATTGTATTTAATATTTTTTTTATTTTTTGGATTGTTTCAGTATCAATAGAACATTTATATTAGTTAAATTAAGATAATACAGATAATAAGGACATCATTTAATTCACAATCAATTCATCATAGACAGTTTATATCTTTTTTACAATCAATGTATTGCATTTATGTTGTGATTACAGATGTGTGGGCATTTAATCCAAATCTCAAACAAAATATTTAATTTGGTATATTGTAATGCACGATTACATGCCTTTATGCACATTAACATGCAGAACATCTAAATGTTTCCCTCCCCAGACGGATCATTCCCTATGAGTCAGAGAAGCTTCCCTCCCTCTTTCTGGAACAGTGCATATCAGCCGTCGGTCACAGCGTCTCTCAGCAGTGCCCTGGGTTCCCCCCACACAGATCTTCCCTTCCCAGCAGACCCGTACTCCACCGCATCTCTACACAGCCATCTACACCAAGCCACCCCAGAGCCCTGGCACCCCTCTCACCACCATCACCCTTATTCGCTCAGCGGTGCTATCGGCACCCAGGGGTCCGCTTACCCCCGGCCCTCCATGCACGACATGTACGGAACGCACTTTGACCCCCGTTACAGCTCTCTGCTCGTGCCCTCAGTGCGGCCGCATAGACTTCCTCCAGCTACGGTTCCCGCACCTGGAGCCTCGCCGTGCGATATCAGCAAGAGCGAACCGGGCAGCTCAGTGTGGACCGGTGCTTTCACAGCGGCGAGCTCTGACATGAGCCTGAACATGGATACAGGTGTGAACAGCATGCAGTCTACATAAAGCAGCAGTGTTTATTCACATGAGATTCGCTAAAAAACGTACGGATGTCACTGCATTTGAAAATAAAAGATCTGATCAAAAGACATTTATTTTAAAGAATAGAACGCTTTGCAAGCAAAACATGTCACTAAAAACAAGGTTTTGGCTTTAAAAAATAAAAAAGTCATCTTTCTGGTTGCCAGATGTTAGCAGAAAGTAGTTATAAAAAGAATTTAAAATACAGGCAAAATTGGTAAACATTATTATATTTAAAATAAATCATTTCTATTTTAATATATAATAAAATGTAATTTATTCCTTTGATGGCAAAGCTGAATTTTCAGCATCATTACTCCAGTCTTCACTGTCACTTCAGTCAATCGTTCTAATAGGCAGATTTGCTGCTCAGGAAATATTTGAAAAAACTATTACTATCCCCGAACATTTGTACATAATATGATGAACTAAACCTGTGGTTACTTTGTTAGGGCACCTGTGTCAATTTTACATACATCTACTAAAATCACCTTGACATCAGTTCAGAAACCTGCAAAGAAAACGGTTATTTCAGAAAAAAGCTCCTGTAAGATTTATCTGCAAAGGCCACTCAGTTTAATATTTTGTTATATAATGTCAATTTGTTAAGTATGAATTAAAACGTCTAAATACATCATAGGGCCACCGTAGGTTTAAAGCATAAAATAATGTCTGAGAGCTTTTTCAAGTACATATTCTGAGTTTTAAATCTTGTTTTTGACATATGCCCTGCCCTCTTACTCTTCGATGCTTTCTTTGCCTCAAGTCTTTTTCTCACTTCTCTATATTTGCTGCCTGCCCTCTTCTCATTTCTTTATCCTTTTTCTTCCTTTTCCTTCTTCCTCTCAGGTCTACAAAGCCAGGATAAGAGCAAGGACTTGTACTGGTTTTAGTGCCCTGCGGCCGCTTCTTTCTCCGCTGGCTTGTCTTTCTCTGGCTTTTCTGTAACAGATTCTCATCTCACTTGCAGCTCGGCGCTACACCCTCTGCAGCGGGACCATCCTAAGCTGAACCCTCTGGATGAACGCAAAACTCTCTTTCTCTCTCTCTCGATAGAGAAAAGACTGTAAAGAGGAGCAAACGTGGTGTGACTAGCAGCTGCTCTCGCCCCTTCCCTCCCCCGGCGCTCGGCGAAACGGACCCAAAATGAGACTTTAAAAAAAGGACAAACGCTACTTCAAGGGGACGAACTTGCAGAAAAGACGGACCGGCTATATGAAATGAGTTTCTGACGCGAGAGCAGCATTCCCTATCATCTCTAAAGACAGAGAGTGGCTATTTGAAGCCACTTGACTCTATCTATATTGCTTTCAGCACCTGTCACCGACAACTGTTGTGGAACTTAGCAGACGGCACTGTGCGCTGTTTCACAGAGCGAGCGCCCTGGATTTCATTAGACAGGCGTTTTGTTGTATCTGGACTCACTGCGAAAGGGAACAACTGGTTTGGTTTTTCATTTGTTTCTGAAGAGTAGATACAAACACCATTAAGCTGTACTGTATATACTTCATGTGTCTTAGTGTGTCCAGCAGCATGACGGAAATACTGATTCGTTTATTTGTAGTTTTTTTAACAACCACTTTCAGTCTCACCACGGTGTATTTGAATGTACGACATGTAATATATTACCTTTGAAAGTATTTTTCCAGTGCATTGAGGAGAATGAGGTGTTGTCTGTTTTTATCAGTTGTCAATCTTCCTCCTACGAAACAAATATAGAAATAAAACCAGGCGATACACACTTGCCGCTGCTTTGAGGGTTCTAGAGAAAGCTTGTCAAATCGGAAACTTGAGTATAGAGGTGTCTTTTCATTCCAGACACATCTCAAAATGTATTTCTGCTTGCTTTGGGCACTTAAGAAGGAAACTAAAGGCTAATATGAATTTGCGACAACCTTCAAAAGCGAGATCATCAGAGATTAGAGTATTTATTTCGATATACATTTTTCCATAACATGAATGGGAATGTAAACATGGGCTACTTTTAATTTGTGAGTTGTTTTGTTCGCTCGGCCATAGAGTCAGGCCATGAAAAGGAAATGGGAAGCGAGAAAGAAAGCGGGAGAGTGAATGTTATCACACTGCCATTTGATCCTTTTCTTTTTGGTTGTGGTTGCAGTGAATACCGGACAGCTGTAGATTAATATTGGCTTATGACAACAGCAATGATGGACGAGAGATGTGTGGCTAGGGGTTTCTCTTGCTTATGTGGGTAAAAGAAAGGCCTCTTTTTTGAAAGCAGCACTGAGGAGTGTCCTAAAATGTCGGGGGTGCATGGAAAACACAAGGAGTTCATCTGGCAGATCAAGTCACATTTTAAAATCTATAACTAGCCTATTAACTAGCATTAACTAATAAGCCATTGTTTTTATGTGGCGGCTACATTATGTTTTTTATTTTATAAATGATAACATTTAAACTCTGTTCACCCTGATTGTTTTTGCAGTCCCATTTAAAGTTGAGTTATATTATATATGTCATATGTACTACAGTATTCAGTACAAGCTTGCTAGGCCATATGAACAACAATTAATTAAATTATGTAAAAAATATATCATCTTTTATATACAAAATCTGCGCGTTTAAAGGAGCTGTCACTGTCTATTTTTAAATGTCAGTTTCTGTATTCTGAATCAACAACTTTGTGTAGGTCTGAAGATCTTGACCTTTAGCGGGGCATGCTGTCACACAATATGGGCTCTGCTGTTTGTAGCCTCACAAAGTAAACAATTACAGGTAGGAAAGACAAAACGATTCATGAAACAATTGCACAAGATTATTCAGTGCGGTTACAGTCTGCAAATAGACAAACCAGCATTTAAAAAAAGAATAAATAAATGTAACTGGTCACATGCCAGTGTGAAAAGGAGTATCGTTAGCCTGTAGTATGATTAACCTTATTAGCGACATGCAGTAAAATATTATATGCAATAAATAAATTAGATACACAAACGCTAATGTGCTCAACCTGTAAACATATGATTACGCAAAGCTATCACATTATCTCTGCCCGGTAACTCCGCGCCAAAATTAGCATGACTGGACTATTTCCAGCCGCACCGCTACAAAGCGCGCGCAGGGCGACACTCGATATCCGCCGTTTCACTGACTGGAGGATTTGTGATGGGGATGCATAATCTCGCGGCAGTAGCTCATAAATTACCGAGCACTAATTAGGGGTGAGGGGCTGAGCTGTCAGTCACATCATCCCAAAAACTCAAACGCAACTCCGTGTACTTTTTTGGAGTGGCGTCGAGGAATCCGCGGCCAGTTGTCACCTTGCCCGCCGTTTGTGGAAGGGACCGTCATCATCGTGTGAAAGGTCAACTCCCCACACTTTCAAAAACAGATCAACAGGCCACTGGCATTTTAATCAGCTTGAGGCTAATGTTCTCTATCCATCAAGTAGCTAAGCTAAATGACCATGTGATAACTCTGTCTGGTAAAATTATTACTGGTTGGGCTCTGTTTTGTAACATATTGGCAATGTTTTACAACCCTGGGGGAAAAAGTAGCACAATAGTAACAATTACTACATTTTATCGTCCCTCATATTTCTTCCTTCACAAAGCATTTTTAATTTATAATTTAAAAGTGCATTAATTGATAATTAAAAGTGCATACATTGATATTTTTATTTTTATATTTGATTAAATATGATGTTAAAACATACAATTAGTATTAAAATGCATATATCATAATGTATGCACAACCAAATTTAGTATGTTTTTTTACACACAATATTTGATTGAATTGATTTTAACAAATGTAATAAATAAACAATTTTTGACACACACACAAGCACACACTTTATATAATTTTATAAAAATATGTGTACATATGTAAAGTGCATAAATGAAAATATAAAATTAAATAATATTTTAATTTATAAACAGGCTATACAATAATATATTATTTCATGTTTTATTGTTTTATTATATATCAAATAATACAATGTACAGCATAAAATGAATATAAAAATATGTAATACTTTAGTATTACTATATTAAATAATATCACACACACACAAAGTAAGTATAAGCTTTTTATAGAAACACTTACCTATAGTAATTGTACAACTTAATTATCAAAAGATACTCTACTTGGAAATTGCATTTAAAATCCACTTGGCTGAAACATCCGAAGAGGCACATGCAGTCCGAATGAGCATAAAACTTCTATACGTGGTCGTGCTGTAGATCTCCTTCATTTGTCCGAATGAATGCACTCAACTACAAAGCATTACAGCTTCCAGCTATCATTTATTCTATAACAAGCATCCAGAGCTGTCATCAGAATTCTGCCAAAACTAATCTCAGTGTATGGCCTGTGGTAATCCAACCTCAATAGTCAAGATGCAAATGTAAACACATGTTGGCCAAATCACAGAGGGAATTGTTTTTTATTTAGCCTCTGTATAAACTCACACACTTTGAGCTACACAAACACTGCGGGCAGCGACAGGCACTGATCCACAGCTCAGCTTACCGTTAATAAAAGAACTCAAGGCTAATGCTAAATCATTCTTGGGAGATGAGTGAGTGTGCAAGATCTTTATAGTTCTGCTAACATTGACCCACCTTTGGCTTCTACGGGTGGAATTTACACAAATGTTTGTAAGACGTCTTTTATGCTCGCAAGTGCTCCATTAATATGATCATAAATACAGTAAAAACAGTAATATGTAATAATATTTAAAATAACTGTTTCTGATCTTAATATACGGTAAAATGCAATTTATTCCTGCGACGCAAAGCTGATTTTTCAGCATCATAAAGGTCATGTGATCCTTCAGAAATCACTGTAATAAGTTAATTTGCAGCTCAAGCTATTCTTAATATTATTAATTATTACTGTTAAACAGTTATGTTGTTGTGTTTTTCGTTTTTTTTTTATTAATGATCGTTGTTACAGTTTTTGTTTGTTTGTTTTTTTAAGAGGCATCTATTTTAATATATCCATTTTTTTGCAGGAATGGCCCCATAGAGATGAAAACAAATCTCTACATCATTAGAAGCAAATGTCAGTTTGGATCAATGCAATGCATCCTTGCTTAATAAAACTTTATAAATAAAAAATAAAAATTTCTTTAAAAATTATAACATGGCTCTAGACAACTTGCTTTTATAGTGGTTTTGGTTAGTTTTGGAGCTTGACATATTTCAGGAGCTTGTCATACACCCACATCACATGTGTTTGGAATGACATGAGGATTATAAACCATGACAGAATGTTCATTTTGAAGCCGAACTGCTCCTTTAAGGTCTCATTTAGTCCCCCTCATGACAATCAATTGAGCATATCACCTCTTTCTTGTGTGGTCTTTTCACAAATGGAGTAAATGATAAGGGTTGTGGTTTTTATTTCTCTCTCTTCGCAGGCAGAAGAGGCAGATGTTGGAGTGTGTGTGATAACATCTCTCCCTAGTGTTGGAGGAATGTGAACCTCGCTAATGCCGTAGCTGAATGGCCAAGCTCTATATAACATTCAGAACATCCACAAGTGCCACATGGCTGTCAATTTTCACACCGCCGCTGGTGGTATTTTTCACATTAGCCAACATAAGCAGTAAGTATGTGAATACGGACATCTGATGCACGACTCCAATGTACAGATCACAAAGAAAGATTTGCATTGTCAATTTGTTATTTTTTGACTCATCATTAAGCAGGCCGGACTCAAAACTATGTTCCTGGGAATGCTGTGGCCTTTCGGTATCAAGGGCATTACCGCTGCACCACAGCTCTGAGGTAATACTGGTAATCTAGCTAATTAATTAACACAAAACCATGTTCAAACAATTTGGAGCATGTCAAAGGATTGATATTACAATTTTAATTATGAGGGTAATGACTTCTTTAAGGTCGGAGAGCTGTAGCGATGCTTTAATGGATGAAGAATGCCACTGATCAGTGCCAGCAGGTTTGTGAAACCTTTATATTTGGCATAAATCCCAAAGCCTGGAGCTGTCAGTCATCAGCAGAGGACGAATTACACAATGCTCCTGAACAAACATCAGATCTTTGACTTCAAACGGGTCTTTTGCAAGGTTAAATGTTGCATTGTTTGAAGCCACATAAGGAACCGCTGTTTACTAATATTACTCATATTACTGATTTTAAATGCTAAAGTATTAAAGTAATAACTAATAATGTATCTCAGTATACTAAATAAATTAGAATAAATAAACAAATTAGAAACTAAATTTTGTGACCTCTTTGCTATAGAATCTGTACAGCATGGTTTCAAAAAAAATTCTAAACTTTTTATTTTTTATTATATTATATTATAAATGTATTATATTTTCAAAATATACAAAAATATGTATATATGCCCAAAAGTAATTGTAGGAAATATAGTTCTTAACATATAATTTTAAAACATATACTGAAAACATTTTTATTTAAATACATTTTTCGCGATAAGTGGTTGCAATAAATTTATTTTACATTTAAATAAACAAATTTAGGTAACTAGCTTTCAACAAAATGTAGCTAGAATAAATATATTTGACTGACCTTAAAAAAATGTAAATTCAATTAATCTTTTTTTCAGTGTATTTGAGCAAGTGTATCTATAAAACTATAAAGATCATTTTAATAAATGAGCAAAAACATTACAAAGTGATTGAAACAATATGGAATTATAAATAAATATATTATTACATTGAAGTATCTTAGATTTACAACTGAAATAATCTGAGCAAATGAATTATAACGCACAAACACTTTGTGTTTTAACAAAATGAACTGATACATAAACTTCACAAATTCAAGTATAAACATTATGTGCTCGCAAATGTATTTTCCGTTGCAATGCATTTTTTTAAGGTTTTGTTTTTTCTTAAAACGTTTCTTATAATACCATGTAGATACTATTATATAAAATGATGGATCATGGTTTGATACCATGACTGTAGCATGGTACAACCAGTCATTTTGAGGTTTTGAAGCTTTCTTTTTTGTACATTTGGACTACACACATTAAAGACACCTAAAATGGCATCTAATGCATTAATTTCATCATATGTTAAAATGCCTCGGCTTTTCACTATAATCAAAATCCACTCAGCCGGCCTTGAATGTTTGGAGATGAAGCGTAAATTTGACTTTTAAGCATTGTGCCGATCCAGGGGATGGTGTTGTGTCTGAAGTGCTAAGCCTAGATATCGCATTTCACTCCAGTGCACAGTGTTTGGCTTTCACCGAAGCTGAACACACCTTACAGCAGCAAATGAATCCGAAGGTCTTGATCTGGGAATTCCACACATTACTGTTGGGCTTTGCTACAGTTCTTCTGATGGAGAACACAAAGCCTTTGGATTCAAATAGGATACTTTGTTCTGTTCACGGCAGCCATTTGTGAAAGGGTTAGGTGGCATTTGAAGGATTCCAAAAAAAGAAGCAGGTTAAATGAGATGAATAATCACAAGCCTGCTTGAACCAATATGTGAATTCAACGGGGCACTTCCACGACTGTGTGGAACATTTCCCGTGTTATAAATTCATGTCATCCCCATGTGCCGCGATAGACTTTAAATGAATGTGAGAACACATGTAAACACAGAACATTTGGTCCGACCTAAAGTTCATTGCTGAAATACAAGCATCAACAAATCCATTGCCAGCTTACATTAACCAATCCCAGAATATGCAAGTGTTTTGTCACTTCTACAACTACTGATTGGAAATATGTACCTTTTTAGGCGAAACTGAGACCAAAATGGTTCAGTTCCTGCTGTCAAAACTGTCTACCGTGGGGAAGAAGCAAAACACACAGGAGAGTTTTGTTTGTGGTTCTCTGTGGCTAATTCAATGTCGTGTCATTTATTCAGTGAAAATGTTAACAAAGCGCACAATGCTATGCCTATTTCGTTTTTCAGCAGGATCAGATGTATTAAATAATCTCAAGGCTCAAATAGCCGCTTGTACCTACAGATGATGACAGACGAATGGACGGGACACCGTTGAACGGTCACTTTTCTTTCACTTTCATCGTAAGAAGAGCAGAACACTTATTTAAAGTGCTGTTTAAAGTAGTGTGTGAGCACAAACAGATTAAACAGAAAATTCTAGAATATTAAAAACAGAAAGGGTAAATATTGCCCATGTGGTTATTCCTATTTCAGGACCACCTTCACATGTTCGTAGCAAGGGCCTTGGGTCTTTTTATGGATCAAGGCTGTTCTGATCACAGTTGGGCGGCTGCTGTCTTGCACGTCAGGGTTGCATGTTAATCGACCGAGTAACTCGGGAGAAGCAAAGCTGTTACAACGACATTTCTGACGTCATGAAGAAGGCCAGACACTTGGCTTCTGGAGGAGCACGCCACTTTGTTTTTTATAGCAAAACATGCTTGATTATGGTCTTAAAAGGCTAAAAAATTATCTTTGAACAATACCGATTGTTAGCAATAATTAATCGATATTTCTTTGAAATATTTGGAACTTTGGAGTTTCAAAAAGGTCAGTTGTGTTCTCTACATTATTTATTCATTGTTTGAATAAGCGTGGAAAAGAAAAATCATTATTAAAAGGCCTAATATACCATGTTTTTATAAAACTGATCATGTTACACTATTAAAAACAATTATATATATATATATATATGTTACCGGCAATGTGTGAAATGCCGGCATTCTATAGAATGCCTAGGAAATGTATAGAATGCCCGC
>JAUCMT010000048.1:18457642-18482775 GCA_032357475.1 Enteromius thamalakanensis
TCTCACGGCTCGCTCCCCAGACAGCATGCCAAATTTGCTTATTCATTATTATGAGGAAAGCGTGAACTCTTGAAATAAAAATATGATCTTTACTATGATTATTCTTTGTTTTTTTATGCAACTAATTATATGCAGTGCCCTAATATTGGCACCCCTGGTAAATATGAGCAAAGGTGGCTGTGAAAATATATCTGCATTGTTTATCCTTTTGATCTTTCATTCAAAATATTTACAAAATTAACTAACCTATCATTGAAGTAAAACAATTGAAAATGGGGAGAAAAACTCATGATGAAGTAAATGTTTTTCTCCAATACATGTTGGGCAGAATTATTGGCACCCAATTATTGCTACACCCTTTTCCCAAGATAACAGCTTTCTCCTGTAATGCCTGAAGAGTTTGGAGAACACCTGATAAGAGAAAAGAGACCAGTTCTTCATCCAGAATCACTCCAGACCCTTTAGATTACCAGCCCCATGTTGGTTCTCCTCTTTAGGTCACCTCACTCAGGGTTCAGGTCAGAGGAATGGGACAGCCATGGCAAAAGCTTAATTTTGTGCTCAGTGACTAATTCTTGTGTTTATTTTGATGTTTGTGTTTGGATATATATTTTTTAAAATTTATATAACTGACAGAAAGCTCTATATGCTCTGTTCAGACAGATGTAGCAACCCAAGTGTGAATGAGCTATAATGCTGTACAGTCTCTGTATTATATTACAGCTCTTCATTCAAACCATCTGTCTGAGATCAACTGCACTTGTACTTATGACCATAAAGGTGCCAAAATGACCTGAGCCGTTATTAATCAAATTTTTATTGAATATAATTTTGTCTTTGTATTTATTTATATGGATATTCTCATTGACACAACACCTGCATTAACCTTTATGCCAAACCAGGTTTAGCATTATTATGTATGCTTTTATTAATTTAACAGACAGTCGATCTTCACTGCTGTACTGTAATATAATATTCCTATCTGCTTTTACTGCCGTTACATTACTACAGAATTGTTTAGCTGATAGCTAAATATATCCCACAGCACCATCTAGCGATTAAATGTCGATATCACTGGTGGAAATATGAATGTTAACATATGTAGCATATCAATGCAAGACATTATATAACTTGGCATAAAAATAAATAAATAACGATTTGATTTAGTGCTATACAGATTTTTTTGGACTGGGAAAATTAAGCTTCTCAATTCCATTATAACTAATGAACATTCATAGCAGTTGACCTAATGAGAACAGTATACAGTACAGTATTTTTTCTGACGCCATGGTTACTACAGCATTGGGAGCAATGACTCTTTGTTATTAAAGCATACAAACTGTCTGCGTTCAGTATGAATTAATGCGCGAGTTTTTATATTAAAGGATGACCCATACTGTATATACACAGGCTACGCATCCAGTCTGGCACTAAAAAGAAAATGTTTCTGCTTTAAGAAAATGAAAAAAGAATAGAAATGAATGTGTTTTTTAATTATAATTTTAAAAATAACTGTAACTGCAAACTGAAACGAATTCCTTGTATTGATCTGTAGACTGCGTGTGCTGATTTATCTCCAGCAGAGAGCGCAATAGCTTTAGAAGTCCAAAGGCTGTAGAAATAAGAATGATTTATATTTTAAAAATAAGGCGACACACATACACGTTTGATTATATATATGTTATGTATATTAGCTTTTGCTTGCTAAATTAAATGCAAAGCAAAAGCATGCAAAAATCAGCCTTTTATTACTTTATGGTCTTTGCACGGTGATGGTCTGCAGGTTTTTTTTTTTATAATGACAGTAATAAAACTTAATGGTTCCGGATGTTCAAGACAGGCCTGTGTTCTCCTGGCACAGAAGATGTGTCATATGCTGTGGAGTTTATCAATGGCCATATGTTACTGATAATCCTCCGATCACTGCCTGGCATTACAGCATATAATACTTTTATTCAGACTTTTTAGACAGTTGCCTAAAACACTTTTCAGACTCTTTCAAATTTATTTGCTCACTAACAATGTCTAAAAGTGTACAGCCTACTCCCACAACAATAACAACAAAACAGTGCCATTGAATAATATCTCAATCCACCATATCTTTGATCATGTGCTGTATGCTGCAATTGACATTTTAACTTTTTCTAGCCTACATTAAAAATGGCCGTTTTATTAGTCTTGCCCTAAGGCTAATTTCACAGCTAGCACTTTATACAGGCCTATCCTAGTACCAATTAAATTCTATTTTTATCAATTAAATCCTATTTTCACAATTATTTGACATGGCTTGTTTGTTTTGACATAGCATAGTTTGTTTTATAATTCGTTTTTTTTATTTTGCTAAATCAAATTAGGATGCAACACATTTAGTTACTATGTAGGCTACACTTACGTCTGAATTGTTGATTGTGGTGGAAATGACGTCAAAACTTGCATGAAAAATACACATCATTTTAAACCAATAAATGTTTCTTATAGTTTAGTTCAAAGTAGATAAATGTATTTTTAAATAAATAAATTAGTATATAAATAAATATAGTAATGCTGTTAAATTATTAATCGCATCCAAAATAGGTTTTTGTCCACAAAATATGTGTTTGCTGTGTATGTTTATGTAAATCTATGAGTAAAACTCACATGCATGTATATATAAGAAAAAATATGTAGGTTGTATATATTAAATATATATATTTTTAAACTTATTGTACTAATTATTATACTTTTTAGCACTTTTAAAAAAGTTGAATTACTACTTGTACTCCTCATTTAAGGCGGATAAATAAATAAAAGTAAGTGTTCATATAAAAAAAAGGCTGTTTTAATATGACGTTGTCACATTTAAACGTCATTTATGTATCTCTATTCACTATCACTTTGTATCCATATCATACTCATTATGTATATTATTAGGCTACTTACTACACTAAGAGCCTGACACAAGACCCGTCAGACTGGTCTAGTAACCGCTTGGTGACGCCTGTGGGAGAGAAACACGGAAGAGTTCATTCAAGGCGTTTGGGGCTTCTCGCGGACTCACGTACACGAGTTTCTCCCGGTAAACATGCTCCGGTGACGCTTCTCCAATGCGTCCTCGCGTTTTACTCTCATTCGCAGCGGTTTTACGTTGAGATGTCTGGACACACATTACTGCATGGACTGATTCTCTTATATTCAATTCACCCGCTCGTGCTCGCCGAGAAACCGGGTAAGTGTACAAAAACACGGCAGATGATCGGAAACAAAAGAGGCTGTTTGCTGAGGCGTCAGAGAGGTTACTGGTGGAGGACTTTGTATAGTAAGGTGTTTGCACAGAACGTGCGTTTGTGATTTTAAGTCGTTATGAGCAAACGTAGGCTCACAGCCTGTTCTGAGGAGATATAATGTTTCAAACTTTGTTACACGAGCTTTGCTTAAACTCTTGAGTCCGGTTAGTTCGGTTTATTATTTGTAGAAATAGTCTTGGGTTAAGGTCTATACCAAGATGTATGTTTGTGTCTTGGCTTACATGCACATGTCTTATGATTTGTGTTTATGAATAGATTCGTGTTGCATGTTTCTCAATGAAACGGTAGTGCTGCTGGAGATTTAATATCTAAAAAGTTGATATCCTTACACTTTATTGTAGATAAGATGTTTGATGTCTGCTTTGGCTCTTTAGAAAATGTGCTGACTGTGTTGTAACAGCAGTTGACACAACATGCTGGCGCAGTCTGTCCATGAGGACAACTTTCCCTCGAATCACTCTCACATTGCAGAGCCTGGATAGTTAAAGCAGCATCTGATCTTGGAAGTGTGTAAGGATTTCTTTAGGATTTCATTGCTGGACAGAGTTCTTTTTACTGCTTGGATATTCTTTCAGGACTCATTTTTAATTGTGCTTATGACCTTATTCAAAGTAGCTTACTGTGCGGGCATTGAGACAATACTATGGGGGTTAGCCTACCTTTGGATGTTAAAAACATTTTACGGAATGGCTAAGGCCCTGAAAAGGCGTAGAATCAATATTTAAAAAAGTATCTGACTTGTGCACTAATTTTACATTCTACAGTACATTGGCGTGATTAAACAGACCACAATGTAAATACCTTTCACTGAAAATCTGCCCTAGCTTTCCTTGGTTGGTTCATGAGAGAAGCAGAAATTCTCATATTTTGCATAGCTTCATCTTCGAAGCACAAATAAAATATTTGTAAAGGTTTGTAGAATTTGTGCCTCCATTGATAGAACAAAACCTAAAAGATCATAAAGACTTCATAAAATAAATCCATTTTCTTTCAAGTCTTGTGAAGAGACGTGCTCGCTTAATGCGATGAACAGATTCATAACCCTTTTAAAGTTTTGCTTACCTTGACTTTGAGCAGAGGGACACAAAAAAGAAAGCTTTTGAGTGTTTTTAAGATTAAAGAAAAGATTAAAAAATACTTTTGTTTTGTTTTGTTTTTTACCCATAGTCAGTAGTTTCATTATGAAAGATTTCCATTGTACGATACATTATTTATAGTGGATTCTTTAAGTTTAGAACATGTTCTTCATACAAGAAAAAATGGTTCTTCTAACAGCTGTTCACTGACTGAAAGTTTCTTTAGGACACCAGAAATGGTTATTTTATGGCATTATTCGCTGTGAAACCCTCTTATGGAAGTTGAATGTCCTCAACTAGTGTGAACCCATATTCTGTGCATGTTAGGAGACAGTCGGATTGTCTGTACATGCAGAACTCTCACTGTTGTGAATATTTGTGTTCCACCCTGGGGCAGACGATGGCCAGGTGTTACTCAAAGTTCTTTTATGTTAGTATGTGCAAAAGCCATACAATCTGTTTATTTTAAAACAATGTTACTAGTTTAATTTTCAGTTAATAACCTAGAATATTCAAGACACTGAATCGGTAAATTCTGATTTGTAACAATTTGGCTTTTTATAACGTGTTGTTTCATACAAGCTAAAAAAACCTTTAGAAATCCCTTAATGTTTTTTAATGTAGTCTATTTTATCTAGTCTGTTCCTAAAAATGTGGTGAACATTTCTTTCCTTTCTCTCATTCTTTCTCTCTCTCTCTCCTGGTTGTTCAAAAGTGTTTTCTGATTTATGGAGAGATTCAAAATCCCCTCTATGAAAACATTTAAACCAGGCTTTAGATTTCTGGAAATGTGTGCAAATTAGTGCATGTTTAACTATCAATTCCATATTTAACAACATTTCTTAATCTTAATTTAATCAGTCATCGGGCGAACACATTTTTTTTTTAACCCTATTCACTTGGGGTGTTTTGCCTAAGTTGTCATAGCTTTTAGTTCATTTGAATGGCCGTGATTAACATGATGTCATTCCTCCACCACCTGCCCTAAGGTTTCCGTCCGTTAGTGTTTTTATTTTGCACCGACCCAACCTACATCTGGATTGAGTTCAGACGCCACCACAAAGGCCACTGTGTGGCCGGTACCATTTAGCACTGACGTAATACTAGCTAAGGTCAAAGAAAGCATTTTTTTAATTAATTTGCTGGCAAATGTACCCTTGTAAACACACCGGAGCTATTTATAGCATCGGTCCCATTTCATTCCTCATGTCATTTAAGAATGCTGCCAATGTCACGAAACTCTGGGGTCTCAGAGTCTGTAATGCGCATACATCAGCGCCAAGTTCCTGTGTGGCTGCTGGATGTTCAGCTGTCTAGAAGGAAAAAAGGAGTTAGTGGTGCCATCACAGGTGTGAGTTTCTTTACTGTGGGAGGCGGTGGCATAACGGAGCCATAACATATCAGTGAACACTAACGGTCTTGACAATACTTGCACAAATGCTGACATACTCAGCGTGGGAGCTCTTCACCCTGACTTGTGTCCGGCAGCTGACGGTTTCTAACACCGCCTCTGTCACCGATCAGAGAGCATATGTGAGGAACATCTCATTTCCTCTCTAATAAAGGGTGCTGTATTGTATTCTGCTTTTAATTACAGAAGTTATGCTTAGATCTAAATAGAGGCTTCTTGTGGTGTTTTGATTTTTCCCAGGGGCATATACGTGTCGAAACACTGACTTAATGAAACTTTTTGCAAGAATGATACAATACTGTTTGGTTTACGTTAGGTCGGCATGTATTGGCTTGTTGGGTTGAATCTTTTGTTGCAGTAAGCTGTTATGCAAAATATTGAATTTCTTTTTATGAGAGTCTGGGGCGTTGGATCATTATTGTCTATTAAGAAATGAGCTTTAAAAAACTTAAATTCAAATTTCTTTAACATTAGCACAATACAGAGTTGCAAAAATAGACAGCTACCTTACATTTTGCATATTTTTTGGGCAGAAGATCCATTGGCACAGCCTGATTTTTGTTGACGTTGGCAGCATTCAGGCAGCTTATTCAGTGTGTTATTCCGTTTACATTTCAGTGTCAAAACCAAAGAACTTGACTTTCAAAAGCCTCTTTTGCTCACCAGGCCTGCGTTTACTCAGACATACAGTATTATTGTGACAATTTTACGATGTAAAAGAACACACTTTTGTATGTTTTTAAATGTAATTTATTCCTGTGATGCAAAGCTGAGTTTTGCTTCATAACTCCAGTCTTCAGTGTCACATGATCCTTCAGAAATTATTCTGTTATGAAGATTTGGTGCTCAAGAAGCATTTATTTTTATTATCCATGTCGAAAACAGTTGTGCTTCTTATTTTTGTTATTTTATTTTGTGGAAAGCATGATATTTCCTTTTGAGGGTCTGATGACTAGAAATAAAACAATAATATTTATTTGAAATAAAAATATTCTGTAACCTTATAAATGTATTTAATATCACTTTTAATAAATTTAAAGCACGCTTGCATTAATCAAACAAATTTCCTGATATCTGTTGTGCATGTAAACAAACTAAATGATCATCCCTAATTTCAGAATAAAATCTTTATAATTCCTAGGGCTTCTAATCATCGATTTATTAATGCACATTTCTTCAGTAAAGCCGGTTCTTTGTTTAGCAGTAAATCAGCTGTTTTTGTAATGAGCTACAGTTTATTTGATGCTATTAATGATGTTAATAATTTCCATATTTTAACTACTACATAATGAGAGCGTTTGGTATTGTTCTTCATGGATCTGATTTGGGTATTCTTTATTACAACAAGTTCTCATCTCTTTTTACAGATGATGGCTGTGGTCATTATGTCCTTGGTCAAGAGAGTGGTGTCTTGTCCTCCAAGAACTACCCAGGAACATACCCTAACAACTCCTGGTGTGAATGGCGAATCCACGTACCAATCGGCCACACTATTGTCCTTAAGTTCGGAGACCTGAACATGGAGAAGAAGGACTGTGAATCTGATTCGTTAAAGGTTCTGAAAGAATCATATGGGGCAGAAAATGGTGAGCATGCTGTACATGGTACCTGTATCTAGTGATATCCTGGTGGTCGCTAGGTCCTCTGTCTGGGTCATACAATATATTAAAAACAGACGTCCTCAGTGTAAATGATGGCAATGCTTCTTGTGTTTTGAGGTCACAATTTTTTGTCATCAGGGCTTTCTTGTTTGGTTCATGGAATGTGTGGTGGATTAAGTTGTTTTGGCCTAGTGTTTTATTTATTTTTTTGTTGGTTTTGTAGTGTATTTCTCCAACAAGAAGAACTGGTACTTGCTGAGAATTACACTATGGAAAATTCTTACAGCTGCATTTTTATTTTTTTTTTATAGTGAAATACATCACCAAACAGGTTTCCCATACCTCCTTTGGTCTTTAACACCAAACTGAAACCATTGTTAGAGCCAATGTTACTATGTGGGGTTGAGAAAATGCTGAAGGAAACACTGCTGCATTTAGAAATCCAACTTAAGTCTGGTGGTTTTTGTGCAATCATATTGTGATTATAGTGGATCATATGCTCTTTAGTCAGTTTAAACTCCTCTAGATCACATTACTGTGAGTACAACTGAAAAAACCACTGTATATCACAACCCTGTCATGAGTCGGCATCAGTCACACATTGATAAGTTTACTGTAACGCAGGAGGATACCACAGAAGTTGGTGTGTCAGAGGATGTTTCAGAGAGTTTAGTGAAATGTTGCCAAGTCTTCCCATTTCCTAAAGGATATTGTCACTTGTTATCAACAGTTTCTAATATTTTTGTAATTTTGAATAATTGCACTATATTGGGATTTTAAAAATTGAAAGTGCACAGATTCAGTAGTATTTTGAGTGTAAATGCATTCCAATTAAAAAGGTAACAAGACTTTTCATGTCAGACATTTTTAATAATAAAAGATTTTCCTGAATGGGATTAGGTATGTTTAAGTGGTTGCTCCCTCAAAATGCTTGGACTTGTTGTGGGTACATGGTCAAACATGGTATGTTGTATAAATCTATAAACCTTTTTAATTAAATTAGTTTTTGAGTTCATTCCATTTTCTTGTTTTATTTGATACCATCAAACATTCTAAGTTCCTTTTTAAAGTAAAAAAAAAAGTTCTTGACGCATTTGCTTTCTTCTGGTCATTGGCAGACAAACAATAAATTATTCTAGAGCATCCCAATTCTTTCCAAAATCCCAACAGAACTACAGGTTACACGTAAACCTCTGTGTGATGAATGTACCCGCCTACTGCTTTGTTAATGATGGATGGATAGGAAAAGGATATTACAGCTCTTTGCTCAAGGTGAATGAGCTATTCTGACTTATTAGGCTATCATCTTTCAACCCTTAACCTGAGGGCTTCGGTCGCGCTGGCTAGAAAAGACGAGCTGCCCTTTGTGTAGGCCATTGCTGTGGAAGGAACAAACAGCATCATGAGAAGAAAACTGAAGGACATGATTCTTCCCACACTATGTCTGGTTCCACCCCAGCCAACCCTTTAGCCACAAACTCTGTTATGGTGTCAAGAATCGAGCCTAAGCCACATCCACTGATCAAAGAGTCTTGCGGCAGGATGACTGGAATTCCTCTCTGAGTGATTCTTAAACAGCAGTTGAGAGACGTTGGATGACTAAAGCTTTGTGCTGGTGCAGAGTTTGACAGTTGTGTCATTCACACCTCTCAGTGTGTTGACCCTTTGGTCCGTTTGGTTATTATGTTTTATAGATTAAAGAGTGCTGATAATCATCAGAGCTTATCAGAATCTTATCAGTGTTTGGGGTGTTATGCTTCAGTTAGCAGACATGTCATTAACCTTCCAGAATCACACTTTTTCTGTCTTTTCTGTTTCATAAATGACTTCTACAACTCTTTTGGCAGTTTAGAGAACTTTTAGTTTAAGATCTGTACTGTTAGATTAATATTTTTTTGTTCATAAAAAAAAAAAAATATATATATATATATATATATATATATAATATTCTATACTTATATATTTATACATATTAGTGCTGGGCAAGGATTAATTGCATTCAAAATAATTTTTGTTTATATAATATGTATTTATATATATTTATTACGCTAATAGAAATACACATGCATACACTATATATTTTGATGTATTTGCATGTGTGTGTGTGTGTGTATAATATTAGTATTATTATTATTATTATATATATTTTTTATATATGTAAATGCATAATAATATTTTATAGTACAACTTTTATTGTTGTTGTTGCTATTATGTATTTCTTTTTTTGACTTGGCAGATTTTAATTTTGAACCCGGTTTCGTTGGATGTTAATTTTCATTCATTCTATTAATTGTGTGGGTCTAATTCCTTTATCTACAGTTACATTTTCATAAAGTTTAATACATCTACTTGGATTTTTTCTAGTTTATTGGGAGTACTGTGGTGGCCCGATGCCCAAGCCTACGCAGATTCACACGGACTCCAGCGAACTGACTGTCCGCTTTCGCAGCAGCCAGCACATCTCTGGAAGAGGATTTCTGCTTTCATACTCCACTGAAAACCACAAAGGTATCCTTCCCTTAAGATAAAGAGCGTGTATGATGTTAACACAACATAGTTCTTTCTTCAGCTCTCAGAAAGTCTTCCTGTCTCTTGGCTGACCCTCATGTTAACCACCGAGCAGTGGCTCTATGCTGTGGCTTGCCTCTTTCATCTAGATACTTGCAGATCCTTTAGGATTGTTTTTGAATGACTTGTTTGAACAAAGCAAAGCAATGTTAAAAGGATTGTTGATTGAAAAATTAGAATTGTCTTAATTAATAGTTCATGTAGTTCGTGAGGGTATGGAAATCATATAGAATAGCTTGACAGCTGTGGTCATTATCATGTGAGCGTGAGTGAGGTTTATGTCTAAATATATATGTTTCCATCCTATACATGGAAGGCCAGGAAGTGGGTCTGTCATCCTGTTGTGATGCTCATGTCCTGTTGTTCTTGTTGTTGTTGAGTCGGGGGCCTGTTTCCTTTGTGGAGACACTTCTCATCTGCTCCATTTTTGCCCTCATTGTGTGGCCTCCTCTGCTTTCCTCCTCAGAGCTGCTGACATGCTTGGACAGAGGCAGTCATTTCCAACCAGCAAAGTACAGGTGAGAGAGAGTATGTCTTCAGTATATAGTAGCCAGGAAACAGTTACACTTACACAAGCTGGCCAATAAAGCATTTTTTTAAAAATGCTTTAAAAAAAAGTGCATTGGTACTTTTAATTTAAATAGTTAAGTTTATACTTTACCTGCTTTTAATATGCCTTCTATTTATATAAATTTTGTCAATTTAATTTCATGCAGATTTATCCAGTCTGTCATGATTATCAATCAGATGATTGAAGTTGAAATAAAACATTTTTATACTGTATGGTTTGTGTAATACAAATAGCCTTTATAAAGTTAATATATCACAACATTTATTCATATATATATATAAATAAATATAAATAAAATTTATTTCTCATATATTATTAGTTTTCTTATTTATTTATGCACACATACATATTTTTTTACTCATTTATTTTCTCAGTTACTTATTTTTTAGTTGTTTACTTACTTAACTGGAATGACTCTATTATAGTACATATATTGAGGATATTCAATATATATTGACAAGACCTCTCTACAGCTGTTCAAATGAAATACATCCAAGCCACAAGACATTACATAATAAAAAAGTAACGCTAGGTAATAGTCACTGTTTTCCAGACAATGTCTCATGCCGTCAGTGCTTATCATTTTTGTTTCTTACTCAGCTTTTTCTCTCCAGGGCCGTCGGCTATAATTAACTGATGTGTTGTAAGCAGATATTTGTCTTTGTTCTTGTCCTGTGTAGGAAGTACTGTCCGGCCGGATGTGCAGCGGTGACGGGAGACGTGTCTGGGGACATTTCCCTGGGCTACAGACATGTGAGTTGCGTCTCATTGTTTTCCTCAGGTGTGCCTGGCATGCCGCGGCTTATTCCGCAGAAGAACGTTAAGCAAGCTGCTGGTTTATTTACAAGACCGACGTGCAGCCAAGCAGATGCTCGGCAGGGAGCTTCCCGAACAGGTTTCAGATGCAGTGGCTCGGCCAGGAAAAGCTGCTTCTCTAAGCAGATTTTCTCACAGGTGCTCAGGCCTCTAGGGCCTTCACGGGGAATGTTAAGCGGGCCAGCGGTCGGGGGTGGAATGCGCTAATGGCTTGTCCCATTGTCTGACAGCCATTTGTTGTGACAGGGTTTGTGTTTGTGTGTATGTGGATGGCCTGAGGATACACGGTGACAGAGCATTTGTGCTGCCTCCATTGTTCTCCCTGGTCACTTCGTGGGCAGTGAACGCTGAATGAAAGGAGTTTATGTAATTGTGCATACCTCTCCAGCGAATCGGGGCCAGAGATTTAGATTATTGGCCGAGCAGCAATGAACAGTTTGATGTGGAGAGAATCATGTGCTTGGGCTTTGAGTTATAACTCCAGAAGTTAAGATCCTTTCTCAAGGCTTAGCATTGTGGTAAAATCTCTTCCTGTTTGTGAAAGCTACGCTGGGTTTACTTTAGGTGGGTCACGGCATTGATTTTTATGAGGCTAATTTAAAGGTTCTTAAATGAATCAGATGTTTGTTGCATGAGCATAGCTCAACCTCTTAAAAACCAAAAGTAGAGTAAACCCTACTGATAACTGTAAGAAGGAGAACGCATCATTTCATTCATCATTCCATGAGCAGCTTTGTAATCTAATGTGGTTGTTCTATTATCTTCAGGATTTAGTAAGAAAATCGTACAAAAATGTAAAAAAAAGTTTACTTTTGTACTATTAAAAATAGTACAAAATAAGTTTAAATGAATTTTGAAGTTTTTAAATTTGGTTTTAGACTTTCGGTGACCAAAAAAAAAACATATAAAAAAATAAGGGCAAATAATATAAATAGAAAGTAGTCAAAACAACGTCAAACTTAAATAATTGTTTTTGTTTACATAGTATGTGTGCGTACTGTCTTTATTTATTAATATATAATAAATATAAGCATATATTTATTTAAATAAAGTTAAAATATATTTATATAATAGCTATTATATGAATATAAATATATAGAACTATTTTCAAAATATATATTGTGTGTGTATTTACATAATATATTCATATGAATAGTATACATGCATATATTATGTAAACAAACTTTTATTTTGAATGTGATTTAATCACAATTAATCGTTATTAATTAACCACACTAATGTAACGGAGTTATGATCTGAAAAATATGTTTTGTGCTTATAGTAATAGTTTGTAGTAATTAAGACGCAGTATTTTCTACGTAATATTAAAAAAAAAACGTAAATGCTCTTTAAAAAAAAAAAATGTTTAATCAAAGAATCTTTCAAATGTTTTACTTTTTTTTTTTTTTTTTTTTACTTTTTATGCAGCACCGTTGTGATAATAAGCAATATTTATTGATCACCAAATGTGGATCCTAAAATGATGTCTGAAAGGTCATGTTATGCTCAGGACTGGAGTAATGATGCTGAAATCGGTTATACCATCACAGAAATAATTTTTTAAATATAAAATTATTATAAGTTAAATATTATAAATTATTTTTAAGGATAAAAGGATTAGTTTACATTATAATGTGTCCCAATATTACTAATTACCCAATATTACTAATATTTAATACTATTTGTAATTTATAATATCTACAAGATATAAAACTGGAAAATAGCTCTTCTGGTTGTGGGGATTGTATTGTATTTTACTAATAAAACATTTCCACAGACTAAAGTGAGGGTAGGAGGAACACTTTTTGCTTTAAGTTGTCCTAACCCCCATCACGGATCACAGGTTTTCAAGAAAGACAACAGATACACGGCTCCAGGCTCAACACTCACACAACAGGGTCTTAACCCACAATGGAGGACAAGGGGGCGCATTTCCACCCTGCTGCTGTCTGCTTTGATATGCGAGTGTGGAGGGCTTTAGAAAGAACTAGGGCGATTGATAACTTCACATTGGCTTTTGTGTAAATGGGGTGGAGCAGTGGACTCTGGGATTACAGACAGATAATGCCACCGCAGTGAGGGTGTGGATCTGCCCTCCAAAGCCATTCAACAGTCACTCCAACACACACACACACACACACATATTATTATCTTGCCACCTTATACTGAGTTCTAGGTTCATAAATACTTTGAAGGACTGAATGAAGCAAATAAATAAAATTAGTTTAGATGCATAACACTACCCTCCTTTCATTATGATCCTTTTATTTGCTTTTCAAACATTTTTGTTCAGCAAAGACACGTGAAACTGGTCAAAAATGCTTATTTGCATAGAGAGATTACGTTTTATATTTACGTTTGTATAAGTATATCAAAGTGAAAAAGTTAATGTAGTTACTTTTTATAGTAATATCTCAGAAGTTTATTAATTTTTTTACAATTATTAAATTGTGAGGAGATTTGTCTCAAGCTCGTATTGTCTCACTGAAATAATCATTATTTAAAGGTCCTTCTAATGACGGTTAAGAATGAGGACTTCATATTTGCATAAAGAAGCAACACATGAATAACGACAATGCAGTAGTCAGTTAATGGACAAAAAAAAGCGCCAGAGCAAACACATCTGCGAGTATGTGCTTGTAAAAGGAAATATTATCATTAAGCATTGCTATTACCAATTCACTTAAGACACATTTCCACTATCTTCAACACATGATAGACCAGAAGTCTTTCTGAGAGTGAAGTTTCAAACATATGCTTTGAGTGGAATTTTTGGATCCAATTCAACTTTGGATACATTTAAAGGAGCCGTATGCAAGAAATGCATTGTAATAAATATAAAATGTCTCCGTTATGTTCAACAGGCATTGGGGGGGAGGGTAGACACCGCTCAACAGTGTTTTAAAAGTGATAACAGTACCAGTTTTGGCCATTTCTTACATACGGTTCCTTTAATAGTTCAAATTAATTGTTAAATAATTTGCTTATTAAACCTGCTATGTCTAATGGCGGTCATACTTATCTAATAATTGGTGAATGAGCAGAAGGTAAAGGCTTTTCATAACATAATTTTCTTTTTTTGTTAGCATTGCATGGGCCAGCACAACTTATGCATCATAAATGAAAGTTGGAGACTGCTGTAGTTAGATAGGGCGGTATTTATGGCCATGACTGGAGGAGACACGTTCAGGTTAATGAAGCATCTCTGTCTGAATGAAGAGCAGCTGTTTCTGCTGATAACACACAATTCGTCTTCTGTTACCTCATCATAGTGATGATTTGCAAGTGGCTAATGGGCTCACTGTAAAACAACAGACCACCCCGAAGACCGTACACGCTTTTATTCAGTCTTCCTGCCATAGTCAATCATTTTGCTGAAGCTTTTTGAGTGAGCTAGCTTCTGGAAGTATTTTTTGTATATAATTTGATCTTCAGTCTTTTGGTAAAACCTGTGTGGTTAATGTTTGAACTATGCACAGATGAGTTAATCATTCATTTCAATAATCAACTTTCTTTAGGATGAAAGTTTTTGGCATGTTGCAGATGAACTAGTTTAAAATGACATATTAGGAAATTTAGACGACTCTCGTGGTCAAAGCTTAGTGTTAGTCAACACAATTCAGATGATCAAAATGGGATTTAATCAGAAGACTGCAGTGTTGACTGTTACCTGACCTCTTAAATAAAAAAGGGACTTAGAAAGGTTATTCATGCTAAGGCATTTTATGTGACAAAGTACTAGCATTAGTGTTGGTAGCTAAGGAATGCTTACTATTTCCACAATTACTGTAATTGTTGCCTCTGAATGAAGTTATAAAGCCCTCCTCAGTCAGAAATGTAAAATGAATCCATGCTGTTACTAAAAACATGCATGCTTTGTTTAGTGGAGGTCTGCCTTAGTAATTATATATACCAGAGCAAACTAAATTGAATGCCTCTGCTACATGACTGAGACTGTGCTCATAACATGAAATTATTGGCAAAAATAATTATTAGCAGAAGATATAATACAGAATTAACAACAGAAACATTACATAATATAAAAATAAAATCCTCCTATTATTGTGTGTGAGTAAAAAAACAAAACACTTGTTATGTCTTGAAAGCCAATCTCTGTCTGTCCCTTCATTGTTGTGTCTGAGTGCTGTCTGTATTTTCTATTTCAGACATCAGTTTTGTGTAAAGCAGCAGTGCATGCTGGGGTCATCATGGACCAGTTTGGAGGTCCAATCACAGTGGAGGAGCGCCGAGGGCTCAGTCATTACCCTGCGGTCAGAGCCAACGGCATCCAGTCAAAAGAGTGAGTTACTGCAGTGGTTTCTGTGGTCTTTCTCTATGATAGAAGCTTGAAGCCTCAGATTTTATCTATGCTACACAATGCTTTTATATTCTTATGTGAGTCAGACATTAGCATGTGGGCTTTTCCGGGACAGGAATAAAATGTTGATGTTTGTGTGTTTACAGTTAATGTCTATATTCCTTCATTGACTTCCATCTCAAGTGGATTTCTGTCAACATGTGCGTTTATTGTTAGTTTGCCAGGAAAGACGGTTAGGCTGAAAAAGTCTGTCTTACAAGTTCCCCTGACAAGTCATAACAAGTCATAGCACTTCATCTAACTGCTGAGGTTCTCCAGGACTACAGCAGTTATTATTAAGTGTAATTCCTGCCCTCTTTTGCATGATGGAGGGTTCAGGTAATACTTAATGTCAGGGGCACCCTGTCTGGACTGTTGCGGTTTCACAGGTTTGTCTTCAGGGACTCGGGGGGTGCAGGTTGAGAAAGGAATCAAGATTGCCTCTCGTTCCGGTCTCTGAGGAGTGCTTGACATGTCCGTTGAGGAGTGATTTATTAGTAGAACAATAGGCAGCTCTCTAGAGCAAGAGAAACTTTAATCCATTTTAAACCTGGTGAAGCTTAACAGAACAAATGCAGATTAGGATAATTTTCTCTTTTTTTCGAACAGTTGTTGATAGGAATAGTAGATGGAGAACACAGGGAATGATGAGGAGAAGAGAAGAGAAAGGAAGTCAGACTCGACCTAGTAGCCACCTCCCTTAATGTGCATGCATTAGAACACCAGACTAGAAAAGCAGTATGTTGTGTTGCTTTGTTGTTGCTAGGGAGTTGCTATACAATTATTGGGGTCTACAGATTGTTGTTGTTTTTTTATGATGCAGTGTGCTTATTTGGGTGTTTACTAGGGCATTGCTATGCAGTTATTAGTACCCTTCTTTCACTGACATGGTTTGGCTCTCAGCCAGTTCTCAGCTCTCTGAGTCCAAATCTAAAACGTTGTAATGTGTGGTTTTAATTTTCGTCCAATAGTTCAGGGGTTTCAGTTTAGCAAGTTACAGGGTGTTCTCAATCTCAATCAACACAGTCTCACTCCATCTCGTCACATTTTAACGTTTTTGCGTCACTTTTTGAAGCTCAAGCTAGCCCTTTTTGGTCACTTGTCGATGTGAAGGCTCCTCCATTGCGTTCAGTTGTTTGGCTTAATGTAATGGTTTGCATGCATATATTCATTTATTATATAATTTTGTACTTTTATTCGAGCACAAAGGTTTAATCACTAAAAATGATCCCACAAGAGCCAATAGTATTTCACAACAGTGTGACGCAATCAATCACGAGACACACAAGAGCCAATGGCATTTCACAACCAATGTTGACATAAGATTTCTTGTAGCAGCATTTTTTGAAAAAAATGCACAAACTGCAGCAGTGCACAGGAAATATACGGGAAGTATACAGAAGAGGGAGACAGCGACCACGTCTATTCCTCTCACAAATCAATCGTTTTGCCTCAAGAAGACTTGTAATATTAATATTTTTCAAATAAATGAGGACTTGTGGTTGTATCTGCCTGCTATATTTCGTGTTTTATTGACAGATGGTAGGTTTAGGGGCAGGGCTTGGGCTACGTGCTCATAAATGTGTAAATGTGAATTCGTGTTTGCTGTGAAGTGAGTAAACTCAATGTTCAAGCCTCCAACTACGTGTGAATAGCGTGATTTATTTGTGCAAGTCGAATCTGTTGTGCATGTAGGGTAGCGTAACGTAACGGAGCGGGTCACGTGACTCCGCACGCGGTATTTTTTTTAAGTGAAAGTAATCGAAATAATTGTCCTGGAAAAATTGATCTATTATAGGTTCTGAATGTCGATTACGATTACTTTCGATTAATTGCCCAGCCCTACTGTTTACATTGAAAAATCACACCCCTGCATATATGCAATAATGCCATTGTTTTTACCCAAAATATCTTTTCATTATGATAAAATTATCGCGTCGACATATTGACGCTAATGGTTTCCGTTGACAAGTAACAAGAAGCGGTACATTGAGCTCCAAAAAGCGTAGCAAAAGGGTCTTTACCAAGCGTCAAAATGTTGGAGTTGGAGTGAGACTGTGTTGTCTGAATGGATTTCAGTGCATTTCTGTGGTTTGCTAAAGCTTTGTTGCATAATCACTGAACAGTTCAGAATGGTTTTTGGTGCTTTGCTAAGTGCTGTCTAGTGAGTTCCGGTTTAAAAGTGCATTGTTACACAGTTATTAGGTGTTCAGAATCCGTTTTATTCTGTTGTTATATTGTTTCTGCCTACTAGTGCATTGCTATATAGTTACTGCGGTGTTCTGTTTTTTTTTTTATTGCATTTCTGTGTGTCTTGGATGTGGGTTATAGTATTTTTTTATTCACATTTATTCATTTAAATGCATTTAATTCTTTAACTAAGCAAAAGTATGAGAATTAGTGAGATAAGGTAACACTTTACTTTTAGGGTCTTTTAACTAGTTGCCTACTAGCATGCATTTTACTAGAATATTAGCCATTTATTAGTTGTAATTAAGCACATATTAATGCCTTATTCTACACAGTCTTATTCTACATCCCTAATGCTACTCAATACCCAAAACTTACTATTAAGCTATTACTATTAAGCAGCAAATTAAGAATTTGAGAGAAAATTCGTAGTTAAAAGTAAATAATCGTATTTTACAATCCAATTGATTAGTCAAACTAAATCCATCATCTCCACTAAGGAGATTATGTTGATGATGTAACAGTCCTCAGGGTCCGCTTTAACCTAACTGAATAACTACAATCAATATCAGTTCCTGTAATTACATTGCTTGCTTTTTGATCTCAGACTTTCCGTATGTTTTATTGCACGCACTTAAATGGTTATTTCAGTCTGGCGACTCGGATCAGCACTTGATTTATTTTTCCTTTGATTTTACTAGATTATATTTCTGTCACCAGCGGTTTATTGCTTATATTCCCAGGCTTCAGACATTTATCTATTATTTTGTTGTTGTTGGCAGACCACTCGCCGTATCCCATTTCATTTTTGTTCACGCTGTCGTAAACCACTTTGTACCCTGAACTCTGAAATGGTTTGCTCGGCTGCCATAAAGTAATGAAAAAGTAATCACATCCAGGAAGCCTGTGATAATGGCAGGTTTTTAAGTAATGCCTGACAGAGATACAATTTCCCAGCCTGTTCCTCTCTAATTACCAGCACACTGCTCTTTTCACTAGCCCAGCTGTACCCCAGTGCTCCTGTCAGAAGGGGAGATGCGGGATGCAGTGAGGGAGGTCGTCTGAATTTGGGGTTGACGGGGTTGACAATGGGAATCTCCCTTTTGGCTCCCTTTCACATGACAGGGCCTTAATTAATCACTGTTATAATGATCTTTTGTGTCTAAAACACTCCGGGCTCACTGATATCTGTTTTTCTTTGTCTTTCAGTGGCTCGTTGTCTGAAACCCTCTTCACATTTGTGACAAACGGTAAGCACTTTTGTTTTCTGGTTCAGTGGTGAATTGAGCACACGTATTGGTGTAGGATTAATCCTATTATTTAGTGAAGCGTGTTGACGTGATTAGTTTTCAGCACCTTCTGTTTTTCCTGCTGCTGCTGCTGTGTTTTACAGTGTTGTTTGACTGGTATATTTGCAGCTCTGCAAAAAAGGAAGTAGTTTAATCACCTTGTGCTGGCCCAACAGGTTTTCTTTAACCAGTTTGTATATGAGAAGCTCTGTTTGCTCTTTATCAGTGTGAATCGAAGGCGTGGGAATATCTTATCACCGTAGTTTGTTTTTCTCTGGCTGTTTGAGTCTAGCACAGACTGACCCGCTACATGCAGCTCTGCTGAAGCTGATAATTCAAACTCTTGCTCCTAATGTTAAAAAACGTGTGTGTATGTATATATTGATGTATATGTTTGTGTGTGTGTATGCATGTATATGTTTGTGTATTTTATAATGTTTAATCACAAAAATTAAGAATAAGAAAATTAAGTTTCTGTGTTGTGTGACTTGTTTAATGCAATTCAAAATTCTTTGTGGGGGTTCACCATTTGTTAGTACAACATTCTAAAGTCATGTGAGTTCATGAGTTTCCTCATTTCCCTTGGATGTGCAAGTAAAAACTCCATTTCCCTATTAACATTGCACTCTTACAAAATAAAGGTTTTAAAAGCAGATTTTCACAGCAGTACCACAGAATTATTATTTGTGGTTTCTTAATGACAACCTGCATACAGGTTTAGTATGACTGTTGACTGTTCCCTGTTGGCTTTAGTGATACGCACAAGCTTCAGTCAGTTGTTTTTATAGATTTGTGGAAGTGCCTTTGCTGATCGTTATGCCCCTAATCTTTTCTGGTCAGAATTGGATTTGTATTCAGTGTGCATTGGTGATGTATTGGATAAGTTTCTGATGACAGGAGCTGATAGATGTGTGGACATCAGTCGATCCGTGTCAATTGATTCCCATTAATCCAATTAGCTTAAAGCACAGCCGTGCACCCAGCAACAGCCATCAAGTGAGCATCCTACCTTCATCAACCTCTTAGCCAGATGATGTTAATAACAAATAGTAGCCTATGTGACGAGACCTTGAAGGTGTCGAGATGTCATTTTGTGGCATTTTAGGTCTAACTAAATACTCAAACACATGCACATTGAAGTGCAGAGACCATGTTGAAATTGAAACTGAAAATGAGCAGTTTTAGAATTTTAAAAAGGTAAAAAAACAAACAAAAAAAAACTACTACTTTGGTATTTCTATTGTTATTAAGCAAAGTAAAATACATTAAATACAACATGAGTCTCATCCCTGGGGTTTGAACACTTTTGTAGCCCACTGTACTTATGACTGTACAGAAACTTCAATAGGGGATCTTTTCTGACCTCCTGCTGAGATTCTCCTTGTCTTCTTCCTGAGTTTCCTCTGCCTACATATGCTAAATGTGTGGAATGTGATAGTGTTAGCCAAATTGGGACTAAGAAACAGGATGTATTGGCTCTGTTTTCTCTCTTTAAAGGATGTGGGTGTCTTTCCCCCTCTCTTTTATTGTAATATTGTTGTGTTCATAGCACATACGTCTCCATTTAACTGTACACATGGTGGGTATTTTAAGAGCTCTGGGCTTCCTGTTGAGTCAGTGCACACGTAACTGAGTTTTTGCTCCACATGTGTTTTATTATATTAAAAGCAAGCACTAGACGTGAGTAGAAGTAACTTTACTATCTCTTGATGTTCTGTTTTTGGTAAATTTAGTATTCATTAATGTGGCATGATATATGTCACACTGACATTCAAAAGCTTTTATATGTTTTTAAAAGAAATCTGCTTAATGAGACTTTATTTGATCAAAAGTACACTGCTATTGTGAATTAATATAAGAATTTAAAACACTGGTTTGTATTTTAAAATATAATTTATTTCTGTAATGCAAAGCATCAATACTCCAGGCTTCAGTCACTTGATCCTTTAGAAATCAATGAACAAATAGTTGAAAAGAACAGCTTTTATTTGTCTTTACTGTTACTTTTGGGGAAAAAAACCTTTAAATTATTAGTGCAAACGTGTTATTTTGTGTTTCTGACCACAATGTTCTGTTTTTCACAGATTGCAGCCAACAGACCGTTCTTCAACCTGTGAGCACTACTACAAGCTTGTCATCACACAATATCTCTTCTGATGGATCTGAAGTTGACTGGTTTCCTAACAGCACCCGTCCAGGTTTCGCGGATGACCTTTACAATAACCATCCAAAATGGCTCCAGATTGACCTCGGAGAAAAGAAGAGGATCACTGGTAATACTTTCAGAACCTGATTACATCGACATGTTTGTACATCCGTATTGTTAGTCTCTGAGTGTCCTCTAAGACCTCGAGATTTGGCTTCTCCAATTGATCATTTAATAGTTTTTCCATACTTCATGGGGAAATGGAATGCTGTTATATTAAAGCAAACATGCAATCATGTTAGAAAGACCCACAGTTGGTTCCAGAGGGTGTAATTATCCTCACAAAAGGTCTTTCTCGTGATCAGCTCTGAGCGCCGAGCATTACACACTCAGAGCACATGAGCATTCACCCCTCCCCGACTGCTAACTGGTATCCGCATCTTTTGAACAGTTCCTGGTATTGCATAAAAGCACAGAAAGGCCCTCTCTGTGTCCATTCATCACAAATACAGACCCTCTTACAAAAGCACATTTAAATTTAGGAACACGCCGGACATGCGTTTATTTTGAGCACGACTGTGTGTAGACGAGCTAATTTCATACAGCTCAAGGAGCGAGAGAATGCTCACTTTGTCTCCTGTCAGAGGGAATCTGTGCTTTTGGACACGATGACCCTGAGTGAAACCAGCCTGTCTCAAAGAGGAAGCTCTGTTATGGTTGTGATGCTGGAGTCAGTTTGTGAGGCTAAGTAAATCTAAAGAAAAAGCATCTCTTTATCTGTGGGGTCACCACTCTGCATTGTTTCTGAGAAAGCTTTTGTCATGTCTTTTTTTTTTATATTGCTGTAGAGTAGTAAATGAATGCAATGAGCCACAAGAAACTGGTGTTTGTTTTAGGGTGATCCTAATATATAAAATATTGTAAAATCACTGTAATGTACAGCAGCGATATAGTTTCGGGTCAGTAATATTTTTGGTTTTAAAAAGAAATCGAGCAATCTATACTTTCATTTGGTAAGAAGACATTAAATTGATCAAAATTGACAATAGAGATGACTATGCATTTTTTAAAAGATACATTTTCTTTTTTTTTTAAATAAATTCTGTTTGAACTTTCAAATCATCAGATAATTCTGTGACGGTGTCCACAAAAAATATTGATAAGAAAAGTTTCTTTAGCCGCAAATAGACATATTAAAAGGGTTTCTGAAGGTTCATGTAACAACATAAAATATAATTTTATGAAATATAAAATAGTTGTTACACAATTAAATTGTACACTACACTGTAAAAATTCTGTAAAATTTACGGTAAAAAACAGCAGCTGTGTTTGCCGGAAATCAACCATAAAAATACGGTAACAAAAAGTACAATTTTTTTTTAAGAAGAAATTTACAGTTAAATACCATAACTTTATTAACTGAAATAATGTTAATGTACCAACCTATTAAAGTGCTAAAATCTGTTTTGTTGCTTTGAAATACACTGATAATCACCAAAAATGCAGATGGTGATGAGAAAGTCACATGATGAACCAAAGCCCATGACAGGAAGCTTTTAAATATGAATATATAGAGAAGGTACTCATTCACACAAACACCAAACACCGTCATGGGGAGGCTCATTAAAATATGCAATCAAATTCAAAAACAACATTACAACCCTAATAAACATAACTGATAAGAAAAAACTAAGAAGATATATTATTTCAAAGAAAAAGCATCAAATTCAAACAAAATTTACGGTATTTCCCTGTAAATTTTACCGGAATTTACCCTTAACCATTTAAGAGGTTCTTACCATAGAATTTTCAGTTTTTTTTCCTGGTAAAATCATTGTCTTTTTTTATAGTGTACTATATATTGTGTACAGTATTGTACTGTATTTTTATTTTATCAAATAAATGCTTGCTGAGCTTAAGAAATGTATTTCAAAAACATTACCAACACCAAACTGTTAATATCACTTTATATGCGAGTATATTTGAAGAGTTCTATTGCAGAAGTATAAGTAAAAATAACCCCAAAAATCTGCTAACTAGCACAATAAAAACATAACAAAAAAACGTGTGTGTATATATATTTTTTATGTTAAAAAAATGGAGTTATCTGTTTCTGCAAATCACACTTTTCATTTGTAGCTGGATATGCTGCATGTATAATAAATCAGTTGAAGCTAGTGATATTGAGGATTATGAAATCTGTAATGTTTTGGTGGAAATACTGAAATGTTCTATTCTGACCTCAAAATGTTCCAGTCATTCTGTGTTCCAGACAACTCATAATTTTCCCCTGAAAAAAAAAACCAAGAGAAACCATCTTTGAAATTACAATAAATTAAACTCCTCACCAATGTCGGTTGTCCAAGTGCCATCCCACTTGTGATTTTTCTCGTGGGAGGTGGGAGAACCATAATTGTGTATTTTATAATTTGCCTTAACTGTTTTTTAGTTTTCGATAAATTCATCTTCCACCACAAAAAGGAACACCAGTGTCTATAAATAGTGCTTTGATTCCTTAGCTTTCCTGGCTCTCTCTTTGATGAGTGAGTTCCTTTTTCGCCTTTCAAGTCATCACACAGCTTCACACTTGGAATTGCTATGATCACGGTGGTGTCCTCACGCCTGTGATGTAGTTAATGTTGGAAAGTAATAACAGGCCTTGAGGGTCTTTCTGTGTCTGCTGGGAACATGCCACTTGAGTGTTTCCCTCAGGAATGCGCTTAGTAACCGAAGGAGGCCGGCCGCAGGTTTTCCACTGTGATATGACAGACAGCACTCTGTAGAGAAGCCTTTAGCCTACATGCTGCATTCCTCAGCTGACTGAGCGCTTGCATCACGGTCCTCAGGAGAATGACATTAAATGGGAGTTTGCTAATGAAATGTTTTTGCTTCATAGGTATTCTGACCACAGGCTTGACCATCGCAAGCTTTGAATATTTTGTAAAAAACTACAAGATCGAATACAAAGAGAGGAGTCGCTGGCGAACATTTGTCCAGTATAATGACTCTGATGAAATGGTAAGACTACATATTAATACACATTCTGTATATATTTTGAAAAAAATGTGCATGTATTTACATGTTTGTATTAATATTTAGTATAAATATATTTAATATAAAACATACAAATTATGTTTATGTATGTGTATTTATATAAACATAATAAATATACAGAGTACACACTCATTTTATGGATTTGAGTAATCACTTGACAGATATATTTATTATTATAGCATTTCAAACTGTTATATGCATCTTTTTTTTTTTTTTTTTATTGCACAATGTTGTATTGTACTACAGATCTTTGAAGGAAATACTGACAGCCTCCACCAAACACGCAACACCTTCCATCCCTCCATCATTGCACGAAGTATTCGAGTCATACCTCTACAGTGGCACCGGATAATCGCTATGAGATTACAGCTACTGGGCTGTCCTTATGTTAAACCCATCCCAGGTGCATGTCTGATATACAAAGGCTTCACAACCTCATTTATTTTTTCATTTAAACTGTTCACTAAATCGCTGTTTCTTCCTATGCAGTGAATTCATCCTCTCCGGTGACACAGGAGGCCCGGCCAACACAGTCCATTCAAAGTGACATGACCAAACCTGTGGCCACTCAGGCTGATCTTGGTATGAAGAATACAAGCTAATCATTAATTATTACAGATTATGTTACAGATAAATATGATACACATTTCCCCATCACTAAATTCTAATTTAAAAAGTGTATTTTTTCTAATATTTTGTCAACCTATGGGGTTTAATATAACTAACTAAAACTAACTAAACATTGGCTAAAACTAAATAAAATATCAAAT
>JAUCMT010000048.1:18486811-18512832 GCA_032357475.1 Enteromius thamalakanensis
CACATGATTGTAAAGCGCTTTGGGTGTATGGCCATACACAGTAAAAGCGCTATATAAATGCATCATTCATTCATTCATTCATTCATTCAAATAAATACTTAACACTGAAATAAAATATCAAGTACTAAAATTGATAATCATAAAAGTAAAAATTTAAGCTATATAATTAAAGCTATATAAAAATATTACAAATTAAACCTAAAAAGAAATGACTTTTAGAAAGCACACAATGAAATTGCTAAAACTTAAAATGAAAAATATACAACTAATCAAATTAAAAATAATAATAAATACTATAATAACACTGACAGTGAAGATGGGGGAATATATAATATAACTATTACTAAGTTACTATTTCCCTTTTGGTTTTTTTCAGATGAGTACCAGCAGCCTCTCATGCTTGGCACAGACACCGTGTCCCGAAAAGGCTCGACGTTCAGACCCATGGACACTGAGGCCAAAGACAAGGACATCGAGGCTACTTCTCACTATGACCACCTGCAGACGGGCATCCAGTACGCCCTGCCACTGACCAATCAGGAGCCAGAGTACGCCACGCCCATTATTGAGCGCCACGCCTTTCGCAAAGATCCCTTCCTTTTGGATCCCAGCTACAGCGTCCCAGGCGTTGTGCTAAACAAAAGCCCGTCATTTCGAGCAGTGGAGGGAAGTAACTGTAGAAAAGTGATTGGAGGGCTGGCCGGGAACTACCAGACACCCCACGTCAAAACGGACCGGGGCAATTACCCAGAAGACATCTATGACAGCCCTAAAATCAGGAAACCTGTTGTGAAGAATGGGAGTTGCTCAGAGTACCAGAGACCCCAGGTTAAATCTCCAGTTCAAGAGTGCTATTCCACTCCCAAAGACTGCGTCAGACTTCCTTTCTCCGGACTCAGACCGGACCCGGAGGGCAGTAGGTCCGACCCAGAGGGAAGCAGCTCCGAAGGAAGCTGAGAAGAACCACACTGTGACATGCCTGATTTACTCAACAAAACCACCTCCAGACTCTTTAACTTATTTGTGCATGAGGGACAACTTGTTTTTTGCATTTTTGCCGAGGCACTAATGGATGCCACCGGTTTGTGTAATTTAACGATTTTTTTAATGTGTGTATATGATGTATTTTGTCGTTACATATCAAGATTTTTTAAAAAGTGTCCCGTTTGTTCCCCCATTCATTCCCTACGGACACAAACTGTGAATGCGAGCCAGATTTTCATGTTTTTTTACAACGTGACCATCATCTTTATTTTCTGCTTTGAACATCCTTAAAGAGCAATTTCACCGATTTTTCAACCAGCTTCGTTTTAAGGTTTTATTAGTAATACGAATATGCACAATGTACACTCTTAATCCATTTTTTTGCCAGCCGGGTGATGTGTTTTGCACAATCTAACAGACTTTTGTTGACATACACGACTATACATTGTTCAATTCAATATACTGCTGACATTTTAACAATACAAAGCTGGTTGAAAATCGCCTTAACCAAGGGCTATGGACAAAAAGTAACATCAAACGATCTCTTGCTGAAAGGAGAAGTTTGGGAACTCAAGTTCTTGTGCAGTTGCTTTGGTTTGTCTTTTTTAGGGCCAAGAACCATTCTGTGTTCATGTCGCTACACCATTAAAAACATGAAATGACATTAAAGTAGCCCCTAATGCCATCTAAACTGGAAGCAACACAATTAGCTTGATCCTATTCTACAAATAAAATAATGCTGCTCTTTTTAAAGTGTACATTGAGTTGAGGGTTGAATGCTTACATTAGATCGAGCCGTTCTGGATCATTTTTCAGCTCTCATTCTGCTGTGTGCAATCATATTGTTGAATCTCAAAGGTCTTTATATGCTGAATATTATTGAGTTCACCATGTTGTTTTAGACTGGCTGTTTAAAGCAATAACAGATAAAAATTGGATTTGGATTGTCTATAGGAGTATGCATATATGTATGTACAGTTTTGAAATGTATATTTAGTTAAAAAAGTTACTTGGTGCTGTCAATGATTATTTGAAGGGATAGTTCACTCAACAACTGTTCGTTCATTATTTCATTTCAAAAGCATATGACTTTATGTGCTACATGAGAAGACATGTATGAAAATGAGAGACTGTCAAACTCAAACATTTTAACATTTCTTCTTTGCGTTTCACAAAAGAGAACTGGTTTGAAGTGAATGATGAAGGTATTTTTGTTTTCAGTTGGACTATCGCTTTAAGCATCCAGAAGATCTGTGAGCTGCTGCTGTTTAAGGGACAATCCCTGTTAACGATTACTGACGGGTCTTAATTTCTGTGAAATGTTTTGGGGGATGTGCTGATGGTTAATGTTTGATATGCCTGTGATGATCTGGCCATGCTGGTGTGTTGAAGTGCTTTGCCACTGAGAATCTCAGTGTTGTTTGTGCTTGTCTAAACCCTGATTAAAAGCACCAGTGCTTCAACCTGTCCTGTGATAAACGCTTTGCTTTGAAAAATCCTAAATTGTGAATAATCCGCATGATTACATAAGTATTTGGTTAAAGCAGGATGTCACACATGATGTGTCTCTGTGGGACAGTGATTAGGAATGTAACGGTGGGGTGTTAGTTATGGGGCAGCAGCTGATGGTGACCCTGCTGTTTAAATCTACCCTTCAGGCACCCTGTATCACATTTCCCACCCAAAGTATGCAACATTAAAGAACAGCAGTGAATTTCTGGCCTGATCAACTGCTACAAAACCAGTCTTAAGTCGCACAGGTATATTTGTAGCAACATCCAACAATACAATGCATTGTCAAAATGATTGATTTTATGTCAAAAATCAAAGACCGTAAAAGTTTAGTAAGTTTTCCACGATAAATATATCAAAATGTATTTTTTACATTTGTAATATGCATTGCCAAGAACTTAATTTAGGGTCTAAAATATGGCAAATACAGTAAGCATGCAGACAAAGTTTGGTAACAAATAACTAACAGAGATATTCGTCAGCACGAGCTGCTTATTTGTTAAGCGTTTTATAATAATGATTAATGACTTATTTGTCGAGCACTAAGAAAAAAGGTAAATGTCATAAACTTCAAAGAGTTTCGTGAAACAGCTTGTGCTTTATAGTGTGTGTGGGAGGTCTTTGTGGGAAGCGGAACTTTGTGTGGGCTGTTATTTCACGCCAGGGTGCGTTCCCGTTCACACCTGCGCGTTACATAACGATTCCTGCTAGATTATGAATATTAACACGGTGCTTTCAGTACCTTGGTGAAGAGCCAAATCATATGTTAAAATAAAATGAATTAATAAAAGTTCAAATTTACTTCGATAATCTGTTACGGTCGTCTGTCTTCCTTTTAGCAAATGAGTTTGTCTGATGGGCGAAGTAGGCTACGTCACAGAACTTAATTAGTATTCATGAGCGCGAGCGCCACTTGAACGTTTCTGGTATTTTTAGGGTTTATATGCTTAATTTATCGTGTAAATTTACACTTCATTTTTTGTAGAATAACGTTATCATCCAGACCTTCAGTGAAACCAATATGTGGACGAAGAACAGCGTTACATTAAGTTTCTCAGTGCTTGTCAGGATGGACAGGTAGCGTTTTATTTACCTTCATCATATTTTAGATATAACAAAAGCAGAATTACAGTTGTACATACTTGGAATTAAAATATACAGTCTTCATAAATAACACTTATTCATTTGCAAACGTATCAATGAAGACAAAGCACCCTGAGGTTTGAATCGTTTTAACCCTAGTGTAAACACTCATATTAAATAGGCTAATAGTCAGAATGAAGCAGTTATTAAAGTAACTTATATCTGAGATAGGCTATCACGCTTACAATATAGACAAATAGTATGAAAGAAGGTGAAGCTTTAGATACAGGAAATAATACCTTAATTTTAAGACCGAAATATAACGGTAGATGTTATTTAAATGCTTTCATGATCAAAGCTCAGTAGATGATTATGGGCCAAACATCTAATGCAATGTAATGCAATAATGACTGAAAGATGAACAAAGCGTTCATCAGCCTGACGCATTACGTTTAATAACCTAACGTTACTTAAAAAATGGTAAGGATTGTCAAGTTACTTCAGTCTAGGCCTTAGGGAGTGTTCATTTTGTAATATTACCAGCAATATAACAGTTATTATTAGGTTTATTTCAAATATTTCGCGGGAGAACACTAAAAGGCCTTTCACATATACAGTTTTATGACGTACAGTTTTGGATTTGTTCTGTCAAGCCGTGCCGCCACCTAATGTTTAATTGAGTTACTGCAACTGCAAACTGATTAACTATTATAAAGCCCTTTACCAACACCACAACAAAACACTGGGCAAATACATTTAAGTTTATTGAAACATTTCATGTCATACAGTAACTACAGGTGGAACATTTATTCCCAAGCTCTTAAAATCACAAAATCCTATGACACTGGGAAAACAGAGTTGACAGAAAAATAAATCACAAACCAGAAGGAAAAGGCAAAAAATGAATTGGCTATAAACAGGAAAAATGTTCCCCCACGTTCCTCCAAGTTGCATCTGTGCGGTGCCATGCACTGGCAGTGTGGGAAGCATTTCATCTCACAAATCATCTCCTAGATGAACTAATCAGTAACAAGAAATTAAAAGCAACAACAGTCCACTGAACCAGCCCATATAATGATAAGAGATGCCCTTATGGCCAAAGGAGCCGATTGTCCCGACTGCCCTCATCTATGAACACCTGTGACAATTACAGTGGGGTGTTTAATAACAGATTAAGTGTGATATACGCAAATAATTTATGAATATTTCATATGCCTCCTTGCAGAAAACCTGCTTAAACCAGTCTAAGCTCAGCTAAACACCAGTAAAACAATTGTTTAGGAAATGTTTTATTGCTTTGCATCCCAAGTTTTTCCGACTGGAACATTAAATAGCAATAATGTGATAAACACCTTTCTGGAAATGCTAGGGAGAGAAATCGTTGAGAGAAAAGCGATATGTTAAATAACTCAATGGTAGTAAAGCAACACTGATGATTATAGGAACCTCTTCTAGTGACCTATACAGTAATGATCTTACAATTCACAGATTTTGAGGCACTATAGCCGACTCTACAGAGACTGAATAGGTGAGTTGTTGAGAATCCTCCTCCTATATTTCTGTACACTTTTATTGGTTTTATTTTATTTTTTTCACAGAATATAAAGAGTATATTGGCTTGGCTTAAATATGCTATGCTACATCGCTGTGTATAGTTGATATTAGTATCTTTTTTTAAAGACACTGTTAATACAGTAGGTTCAATGGCACTCGATGGACATTGTTCAATAAAGATATTCGCAAATACCTTGACAGATATGCAAGGGTGGATATCATTAAGATGTCGAGAAATATCTAGGTCATAATTTAATTATTTATTTATTCACTTTTTAATGCCATGGGGACATCAAGGCTGTTTTAATGGTGATCCCTGAATAAATTATCACTTTTTTTATTATTAAAATATGAAATATTGACAAGTGAGTAACATTTTAGGAAAATGTGAAAACTATTTTTTTAAAAATGCAAAATTCTAAGTTTTGTTTTCTTTGTGGTAAAATATGACCTAGATATCTCTACAACAAAACTGAGCCCAAAATTCATTCTAGATGAACTAAATGGCACCTTTCCACTTCGGTTCTTGGACTGTTAGTAACGTAAACAAAGAAAATAAAAGTACATGAATGTGCCTTGTTGGTAAAACGCGTTGTGTGCACAACAGGAAGTAGCATCATCCTGTTTCCCTTTGCTTTGGAGCAGGACAGGATCACACTAAGCTAAAACGGAGAAGTTAAAAACAATGTGCATACATTTTGAGCAAACGGTAATTCATTGCTATATTCATCTACTTCAGTACAAGAGAAGAAGTGTGAATGATTAAAGTAGAATCCCTACATTACACAAAAGAGCAAGTCAAGAATCCAAACTCTTATACCATATCAATCCATCCGATTACTTTACTCATCTACGTAAATATTCATTTTGTCCCTTGACTGTGTTTCTTTACAGGAATAAACCAAGATGGTGACGTACATATGCAAAACAATCCTTTGTGGCCACCGAGTAACAGTATGTCCTCTTTCCTCAGTGTTTTTCAGTGGTTCATCCATCTCCAGTGGACGTCAAAGCAGTCTGTTCTCCAAACGGCATAAAACAAGAAGAATCTGGTATGTTACATATTATACATGTGCAGTCTTAATCTCTTTCTCTTCGACTGATGCTCCTCTCTCTCTCCCTTCGTCTCCAGGATCCTTCTGGTAGTCTGGGAATCTAGGAGGAGCTCTCTGCAGACTCTGCTGTCTTGGAGGTCTTCTCATCTGAAGGACTTTCACTAGACAAGGCAGCATCTCCATTCTCTGTTCTGTTGTTCACCAAGTGCTTGCCTACAGCTTTAAGGAGAAAGAAAACAGTCAGTTTGATCAACTTCACAATTTTCTTTGAACCATTACACTTTGTTTTTTATGATTAAATCAATACATACAGTCATGTGCACCTTTTTTCATTTATACTTTTATTAAACTGATTAAAAGTTACAGTTAAGATTCGGTTATATGAAACTATTAATCAAAGAATACTAAAAATGAGCATAAGATACAAAACTAACTTTTAAACTGTAGTGTGTTTTTTAAGCTAATAATTTAATGAGTTAAAACTTTAATAATAGATTTCATGTTAATATTACTTTTTACTAATACATTTATATAAATTCATATTTATGTCTTATTGCCTGCATCAAAAATAAAAAAAAATCAAATTAATAAAAACTTACAATACAATATCAATACTTATAAATAAAAAAATAGAACAATGGCACAATTATAACTTTGCAAAGATTTACATTGATTATTTATTTATATTAATATGTATTACTTTTACTTTATTATGTTATTTATTCATATTTTTTGCCTTAGCATCAAAGATAAATAATTTATTAAATTAATTACAATGCAATATTAATACATTATAAAAAACAGTTTATTGTCAGCAACAGTGACTATATTCATGGCAAGATGAAACATTTCAATTTTACAATTCAAAACAATTATATAACAATTTTGCTTGAAAATAAGAACAATTATATAGTGTTTTTTTTAGCTTAATGCATGACAAACCTTTTAAAATCATTGCAGTGTATTTACAGTGTATGAATAAATATTGTAAAAACTGTTGCTTGGAAGAAAATGAATAGAATCAGTGCACTTGCCTTGTAGGGAAGCGGAGTCGGCAGTGCCATTATTGTGACTGGCTCCTGATCCCTCCTCCAGCTCGTCCAGGTACAGACGGTAGCGGTGTCCGCTGTCATCTTCATACTCCACGTTCTCATCATCAGAGTCCACCTCTGGAGCCACGTAAACCACCTCAAACTCGATTTCTCCCCTCTGCAGCACAAAAAAACAACAACTGTGAAGATCTGTGAAGAGTGGGTGTGTGTATACATTTCAATTCTGTTTGTTATGTGAGGTGGATATAACCTTTGGTTGCTCACACAGAACTGTCGTATGATAGGGCTGCCAAATCAAAATTCAAATATTCATCGAATCTAAAATATAGCAACTAAAATTATACCTACATCTACGATGCTGAGTTGTATGGATCTTGTTTACATCAAAACCGCAACCAAAAGTTTTTTCTCCCCTAATGAAAATAGACTATAATTTGATTATTGATTATATTTAAGTGCAAGCCCTATTAAATGACTTTAGAAGACTTGAGTCACATAAACCACTTATGATTTGTCTATGATGCATTTTCTGAGCCTGACAGACTCATTTGCTTTTATTAAATTGAAAGGAGCACACAGCTTTTGTATTCAATAACACAGAAGTCAGATGGGTTTCTAGTAACCGAAGTGTGAAGAAATAACAATGTTTGGGTGAACAATTCCATTAAACTATTAGTCATGAAACCTCACAAGCCTAAATACAGAGCATCTTAACCTTTGGGAGGTTCTCTGCAGGTGTTAGGAAGGGATTGAAACATGGTTATAATAATAAGGTATAGGTCACACTATAAGGGCTGCAAGCTGAACCGTGTGCGTCTCTCACCTGCTGTGAGAGGATGGTGACGGCCTCTTTGTGCTTTGCATCTCTTAGGTTGATATTGTTGACGGCTAAGATGGCATCTCCCACATGCAGTCCTCCACAGCGCTCTGCAGGCTGGGTGGGGTGGATTTCGGAGATGAGGATGGGAACGCCGTGTTCTTTCCCTCCCTGTATTAATTCCAAATCACACGACAAATCAGGACTTTGATCTTGGAACATACAGTGATTCATCCTTTGTAACCAGATCAATTAGCCTGCGCATAAAATCAAAGGATGAACTCACGGTAATAGAGATGCCAAGTCCTTCGTGATCTTCTTTGGTCAAAACCACTTTGCGTATAGGGCCGACTCCTTGAGTCTTTTTCAGAGAATCTGTGTCCTGCAGAGGTATAGTAGAGAGGATATAATCAAGTTCACCACAAAATACTATATTTATTTATAGTGCATATAAATAATTTAGCTTGTTTCTTTGACTATCATTATTTACTAAACAAATAATAACAAAAAATGTAAATAAATCGATTAATATCAGATATAAGACATTTTAAACTTGTGATTTTGACCTTAAGATGAAATTTTCTAACATTCTCTTGACATACATAAAATTTTACTTTGATATATCGTCAAGTAAACGAATTCACCTTTTTACCGTGTGTTTATCAAGTAAACAAACTTATATAAATAATTTAGCTTGTTTCTTTGACTATTATATTATATTATTTATATTGTGGCATTATTTTAATATTTATAGCAGCCAGCTGTAAGGTGGAAAAAGATTGTGACTAGGGTTGGGCGATGTCGACCAATTTGGCATCGTATAATGTCTAATGTGAAACATCGCGATGGACGATGTTGTTGTTACTAAAACACCAAGCCCCGCCCCACGACTGACAAAACAGTGTTCGCACGAGCAGGTGAGAGAGAATTGAGCGCCAGAGTGATCGCGCGCGAGTGCTTGAATTGCGCGCGATGACACATCAAGCGCGTGCGAGGGTTTGAAAAGAACTCGCGGGCCCAGTTTCTTCCCTTTTCTCTCGCGGAAATGATTAACCGCGCTCGACAGCATCAGTGGTGCGTTCGCTTATTCATGGCATAGATTTGCCGCCATAGATTAAGTGTGTTTTTCGCGATCTGGTTGCTGCTGCTGCGGTCCAACCCTAATTGTGACTGACATTATATAATATACTGAATATATTTATAAGTATATAAAAAAAATATATTTTAAAAGACTACTACAAGTCAATATTAATTTTAAAATATAACAAATCTTACTTTTATATTTAATATATCAAAACATTTAATTTAAAATACATAATTCAATATGGACATTTAAATATATTTTTAAAGATGATTAAATATTCTTTTTTAGATTAATTTTAGTTTGACTTTTTATAGTTTAATGCAAGTTAAAGTAGTATATTATTATAAAGTTATTAATATACCACTACAGTTTTTCTTATTATTTTTAAGTTATTTTTAGATTTCCATAGAAATTTTAAGTAAGGTTTTTACAATTTTGTTTTTAAGTTATTTTAGTTCTTAAGACTAAACAATTTTTATTTGAAGTAATTATTTACTAAACAAATAATAACAAAAAATGTAAATAAATCGATTAATATCAGATATAAGACATTTTTAACTTTTCTAACATTCTCTTGACATACATCAAATTTTACTTTGATATATCGTCAAGTAAACGAATTCCCCTTTTTACCATGTGTTTATCAAGTAAACAAACTGAATGTGCTATCTTACATGCCCCACAGGCGATGGCAAGGGTTTTTTGGGATCATTGCGCCCCCTGCAGGCTCGGATCACTGTTTTGTGGCGGTGCAGGTGAATCTCAGCTTCAAGTTGGTTCCACAGCTTATCATGAGCTGGTCCTTTCATGTCTCTCCCGAGCAACTGGATCTGCTGCACCCTGAATAACAAAGCATTCAGATTTAAACTGGCACCCAGAACTGTGCTAATCATGGTTCTTTGTGAGAAAGAAATCACCACATGAAACCCAAATAATGCTCAGTCAGAACAGAAGAACAGTGCTGTCCCTTACCTCCCCGCCAGCTCTTTGTCCAGATACTTGGCTGCCAGTCTGGCTCCGTACACCTCAGCCTGTAGTACCGCGATGTGCCTGCGGAGGGCCTCGTTCTCCTTCTTCAACATCTTCACCTCTGCCTCCAACTTGGCCTCCTTGACTTTTTCTTTCTTACTGGCCTCCAGTTCCTTCTCCTGTGACATGTAATCAAACAAAGAGAAGAGGTGAGCAGTTGTGCGCCAGACCTATGACCATGTATTTATACTGATGTAAGTCTGTTAATAACAGCCCCATCAAATCTCTATCATTAACCGCCTTTTTAAAGTGCTGCCCAATAGGACAAGAGACAGAAAACCAATGTCACCACAAAAACTACTTCACAACAGTGCATATGACGAGTAAGACACAGGACAAACAAACACTCCAGCTTAAACATACCACTAAACGTGTGCACATTAATGCTGTCAAACGACTAATCGTATTCAGAATAAGTTTGTTAACATGATATATGCGTGTGCTGTGTATATGTATTATGTATAAATAAATGCACCCCCATACAGCATAGATATATATATTTATATTCATATAATTTGTATTGCATTATAAATATATTTCATATATAAACAAACATATCTTAAATATATACATGCATGTGTGTGTATTTATATATACATAAGAAACAGAGATAGTACACACACACATATATCAAGTAAATCTGGATGCAATTAATCATGGTTGTTTAACAGCACTAGTGTACATACTATAGAATTGTAACAAATGGAGATTTATTACGTTGTAATATACAACGTATCATTTGCGCATGTTTTTAAGCATTGCGGTTTAAAAACAAGTGATTTTAAACCATGGACACGCAATCAGCAGTGAAAAATAACTTGTTACACTACATGGCTGTGCGGTTTCTGAACGCTGTCAGAGGCACGGCACGTGAATACAACAACCGCAGGTTTTTGCAGGTTTATGGGCCGGTTTCCCGGATAGGGATTAGATTAAGCCAGGACTAGACCTTTGCTAGTTTAGGACATTTAAATTTTTTTAGAAACATTTCTTACAAAAATGCATTATCTCTGAGCATTTTAAGACCAAATTATGGCAATGATGTATTTTAAGATATCTCAGTGCAAGCTTTTTCCACTTTAGACAGCTCTTAACATTTATTTTAATATAGGACTAGTCTTAAACCGTGTTCGGGAAACTGCCCCAAAATGCCTTAAATACTAATAGAAAATCTCACTGCTTTTGTCTATACTTTTAAACCGTAATAAGAAGAAATATTTTTTTTAAAAAAGTGAAGAATATGCAGTGTTATTATAAATTTGATTACTAATTTGATGTCCTGTTGCTTGTAATTAGTTTCTTTTTTTACTCACTGACTGTTTACTTGTTGTTAGTGAGCTTGAGGTTGTTTTTTTATTTAGGATAGTATTATTTTATTTTGTGATACTGACAATGGTCACAAGAATTATGAATTTGTACAATATGATATTTTTTTGACATCAAAAAGTCCTTATTTAAAGTGAAAATAACTATCATGATATATATATATATATATATATATCATTATTAATATCATTAAATAAAATGACTTGTTTGGTGAAGAAAAATTTTGGTCACATCGCCCACCTCTAATAAAAGTTTACCATTAGTGTCAAATGAAGCCACTTGAATGGCATATCTTCATTTGTTACAACTCCTGGAGTGAAAAAAGACACATCTAGTATTAGAAATGCACCAATATTGAACTTCAGGGCTGATATCGATCAGCTAGTATCAGTGATTAAAGGTGCGGTCATCTTAGCCATGTTTCAGTGAAATTTCGCAGGTATAAAAGGTGTATTGTAAAAGTTTAACGAGTCATTTTCAAACAAAGCAGCTTTCTCTAGATCTGTGAGATGAATTTGAGCAAAATCTGTTTCGTTCTCATGCGAAGTCATGAACACATGGATACCGCTTACAAAATTTCCCTCAGCACTGGTAAATGACCACACCTTTACAGCATGTGGTGGCCGACACAGATTCTTGAACATTTTCAGTTGGTTTAGTTTTCCGCGAATACTGTATCGGCTACCAATATATCGCTCACCCCTAGCAGTTAATCTACTAGGACACAAAACTAGGGATGGTTAAAACAGACAGCAGCAGCATTAACAGAGGGGAAAAAGTGGAGTTAGACAGGACACACATGGACTCAAAACAATTCAGAACTTACCTTGTCCTCCACCGAGGGAACAGGCTTAAGATTGAGAAGAAAAAAAGAGGGTCAAAGGTTAAAGAGGCAGGGTTAAACAGAAAGGCCGGTTACAGAAGCATCAACGTTCGTCCTTACATCATTAGGGTTAAGTCAGGAAGACACAGAGCAGAGTGCCAACCCAACCAGAGCCTGTTAGTGTTCATTACCGCTGATTATACAAAGACACCGCTATTACCATGCCGTCAAATGTCACAGCGATGCTACGCAGTCAAAGGTATGTAGACACATGTACTGATTAGTGGACTGAGCAATTCCAGCCACCCAGTTAATGACGACTGGATGAACTGAAGCATACAGCCATGTCATGTCTGTAGTCGTTTTGTCAGATTTACACCCTTGGCTATTCGAAGTAATGCTACAGTGAAGTGAAGTCTAGGAGCGATGGCAGGTCAGCCACAGAAGCTCACAGAACAGGACAGTGACTTCTGAAGCGTGAAGTGCACAAACACCAGTTTTAAGCAAATGCAGACTTAGTGAGGAAAACACACTTCTTTCAAATTATATTTTTAATTTTGCATGTTCATTTTTACATTTAGATTACCTTAGCCATGACCTAACACTCTACATAATCTTTGGAAACACTAATAACTTAGTAACACTGGTAAATGTAATCTTTAGCTGAATTAAAGTGCCCCTATTAAGGGTTATGAAAGGTCTACATTTTGGTTTTGGGAACCCCCGATAACAGGTTGACAAAAAAATTAAAGGTAAAAAAAAATATTTTCATGCATTTTTTTTACATTATTTTCTCAATGACTCTCAAACGATTCATTCAACAATGAATTTTTCCAAACCCCTCCTCTGCATGACATAATTCTGCGGCGATTGGTCGATTTAATTTAAAGCAGTGTTTCTCAGCTTTTACCACTTTAAATGAGGCAGCTAGCTGATTCATTTAGCATTTTCATTCAGACCATTGCGAAAATCCCAAGTTTTCCCAAGTCTGCATGGGCGGCCAATAGGCTTCACATTAACATGAAATGGCTTGGGATTCTTTTTAAAATGACTCGTTGACTAATAAACAATTATCAATAATATTTAAATAACAGTTCTTCATTCAGTTAAGTTAGCTTTTATTTGTAAATTATTTACACAAAATCTTCTTGGTTTTAAGAAGAAAACAGTTACCAGCTTATTTGCCATATGCACACGGTGTAACATGGAATACGCATGTTCACAAATACCAATGGTTTTCAGTGATTGACAGCAAAACCTACAGCACACAATGACAGTCTATGGTTTGTTTGCTAAATGTCATCACAATAGTACTGTACACAAAACAGGCTGCTGGTTTGTCTAGCACAGTGGTTTTCAATCCTGTTCCTCGGGACTCACTACACATTTTGCATGTCTCCCTTATCTGACATCCTCATTTGAGTACATGGAGCTCTTTCTTAATGAGCTGATGATCTAAATCAGGCGTTAAAATTAGGGAGACATACAAAACGTGCAGAGCTGTGGGTCCACAGGAATAAGTTTTAAAACCGCAGGCTCTAGCAAAACTTTTTAGATGGGTCTGGAAGAACTTGATCGGCTGGCTAGAAATCCCACTCTACTGGTTAGTCTATCATCACTTCTAGGCCTGACAGTTCATCAGGGTGACATCTAATGAAAAGCTTCATTCTGAAATGAAAAGGTCATTATAACAATTCCACATGAATCACTATAGATTTGAAATGAGATGTTTCGGGATCAGGTGTCCACATACTTTTGACCACAAAATGAGTTAAAGATCTGGGTGGCCTTAATGCCAACATATTAATCTAGGTGTCCTACAAGCCAATTTTCAGTAACTCATCTGGATTTAAACCTAGTTTTGATATATTTGTAGGAATCTGTTGCTGTGCCCACCATCCTGTCCTTGATGGAGTCAGAGTCGACCGCCTGTCCACCTTTGGCTTGGAGTTTGAGCTGCATGGCATGAAGTTGAAGAAGTTGTTCATGGACCTCCTTCTCCACCACAACCTTCTCTGCCTGGACATCTGTCAGCTCCGACCGCAGGTCCACCAGCTGAGCCTGAAGCATACACACACACACACACAGAGTATGACTAGCTATCATGTTCAGAGTTGTGATGACTCAAGTAGTGTCTGCTTATGAAGTATTGTCCATCCTTCTCCAATCCAGAATAGAGCAGACATACAAAAATATAAAGTATGAAAAGGAAGACAACTGTTTATCCTGCAATTTGTGACTTTTTGAGGGACTAGCAATTAGTGAAAATCTCCTGGTATGTTGAGCCATGGCGACTGAGAAAAACTGTAGCCCGATTTTAGCTTGCAATGGTCCATTTAAAAGAATAGACCATCCAAAAATAAAAACTGGCTGAAAATTGGGATTTTGTTTGTTATAAAATGCACATCTTTCGAGTCGAATGAATTACTTGGTAGCAAGTAACAATGCTTAATTTCTCCAAATTAGTTCGGATTAAGAAACAATCCTCAACTACAACTTGGATGGCGTGAGGACAAGCACATTTTTATTTCTGATTGAACCATTTCTTCATGAAGAGAGAGGACATGAAACTGAACATTTAGGATCTGCTCACATCCTTGATGACATTGCTTTAACTCAATATGAGAGATCCCGCATCTCACGCATTCATGCATGCATTTTTGGAGTTCATTAGAAAAATTGGATTTCAAACCATGTATGAAAGTTGGATTGGATTTGTCAAGTTTATTCCTGACAAACCACATATAACTAAGTAGAATTGAATCAGATATATAAAAAAAAAACTATACAAAGACCATGTCATGTTAATTCATCCTACATTTATCCTAATCTTTTTTATAATATTCATTAAAGGGTTAGTTTGTTCAAAAATTACAATTCTGTTATTGATTAATTACTTACCCTCTTGTTTTGGTAAAACTTTAAGACATTCTTTCTTATTTGGCACACAAATTAAGACATTTGTGATGAAATCTGAGAGCTCTGACCCTGCATAGACAGCAACACAACTGACACGCATTCAATAAACTGACACGGAAGAGAGGAAATTGTTGAGTAAAGTCATGATTTTTTGTTTTCATTGCATGCAAAAAGTATTTTCACAGCTTCATAAAATTACAGTTTAATCAGTGATGTCACATGGGCAATTTTAACTATGTGCACACTACGTTTCTGGACCTTCAACACTTCAGTTGCTTTACGGTCTATGCAGGGTGAGAAAGGGCTCAAATTAATTTCATATAAATAGCTTTATTTTCCTAAGACGAGTGAAGGTCTTATGGGTTTGGAACTACATGAGGGTGAGTAATTAATGACAGAGTTTTGGGTAAACTATCCCTTTAAATTTCTTCTTCCTCTTTCTAATATTTCTGCTTCCATTCAGAAGAACATGTTCTCATCTGACACACTCAAAGACAACCACAGCCGTGAGTGAATAATGACATCCCATTAAGCATCGTAAGGCCTCGCCATTAAAAAAACAGCTCAACCCTCCAGCATCTCAGCCTCTTAGGAAGGCAAACTGCATCAAGGACAGATATAGACGCCCTCTCATAGAAAAACTACTCATTTATTTATGCGCCTAATCTCTGCTGGATAGCCAAGGTTAGCTGAGGGACTCTCATATTCAGCAGTGACGCCGCAGAGAAGGTTTATTTATCTGTCAAAAGTCGTTCTGAAACAAGCGTGGTTAATCTGAACACAATGCCAACGGCTGCTTAGAATACTTCAGATTCACAGCCCCTCCTAAGAAAAAGTGACAGTCTACTTTAAACTTGCTAGTAGTAAGTCTATATACTCTTTAACAAAATACCTCAAAGGAGTTTAAGGAGTGCCTAAAACTAGAGAAAAACTAGGCTGAAAGGGCGTTTGGTGCAAATTTCTGGGTGGATCCTTCGGAAGATGACATCACAGATGTAGATTTTTAGTCAGCATGAAATCAATTCACCCTTTTTATTTCTTCATGACCAATCCCTATAACAGCAGTGCATTACATTACGCAAATTGAATGGTTTGACAATGTTGAATGATAATGACAGTTTCATGTTGACTATAAGTAGTAATGATGTGAAAAGATGCATTTTATTTTTCAGACGCCAGTGTTAAGCGTTCAACTAAGTACAATGTTAATGCACAGCATGTGAAAACACAGCAACTCCACTTATAATAATACTACAGAAAAATATATATATAAGAAATAATGCAAAATATTGGATGACCACATGACCAACCGTCCCTATTAAATATCAGGGTTATTCGCAAGGCATCACATTACTGTAAATCATAGTGTTGTTGTATTTACTAATAAAGGCACAACAATTTTTTTTCGGACCCAAGGTTTTGGACAAGTACTATGTTAATACCATGGTATTATGTGAAGTGTCATTGAAATAGTACCTCAACATGTATATAAATACCATGAAATGGTACCATTATGTTATAATAGCATCTTTTTAAGAACAGGAAGCCGTCACAGGCAGCTCTCCTCTTGTACAGCAGGGAGTTTTTAATCAAGCTGTGTGTTAATGTGGCGGTGAAGAGGTAGGTGTATGTACGACCTCCTCACCTGCTAAACTACCTTCTCAGAAAGAAATTCAGCCTCTCACACAAATACATCGGTGAGTCAGTGCTGTTAAGAACATGTTGTTTTGAATTGTGTCTGCTGGACTCATGTGGTTTCTCCATGGCAAAGACCATTCATTTCCCAGGTGGAAGATAATACAGCTTTTCAAATTGGACTGTGAGTTTCGCTAAAGAGCCATTAACAGATTTGAAAAGTGGTGGGAAAAGCAGATTACCCGAGCTGGTCTCATGAGAAACTTATACCTGCCCATATCTCTGTGATAGCTCAACAGCAACAATATTTAACACAAATATGACCTGGCACATAAGTGCATGTTATGCTGCCGTTAAAGTTGAGTGACCAGTGTCTGGTATTGTCTGACTAAGCAGGTCTAACAGGTTTTTATACGCAGTTTTCTGACTATTCGGTTTGCACCATATGCAAAGCATTTCCTGTGGATGACGAAATCTGCTCCCAAACTGGCAACTTTTGTGTTTGTTTATGCAGCTGACATCCAAATATCGCCATCTCTGTGTCCAGAGAACAATAAAACAAACTAACATAACGACACATGCACATTATGCTTTACTTATCAGCCAGTGTACATGAAGTGACAAGTCGTTTGAAGGGTGACATAACAGGCCAATCAGTGCCGTGAGTTCATCTGATGACAATATTTGGCCCACACGGTTTATTTTGACAATACAAAGAAGCTGGTTTTTCAAATTTTGCCTATTCATATTTCACACTATTGCTCTAAATACAATACATGACTCATGTCAATAACCACATCTTGCTCTGCGTAAACGTTTTGAGCCTGTTTGGGTTTATTGTGTGAAAATAACTAGATTAACTGTGATTTAAGCCTGCCTTATTGACCATAAGCACCGTGGCGTAATTACGCCTCAAATTTGAAGCAATCTTTGAAGTTGTGCTATGTGGAATGAAAGGCATTATTAAAACAGAACACCAGGGTTCAAGTTAACAATTCAGAATGCAAATGAAGCACTTTTGCAATCTATACTATTTCTTAAATTTAGAACTAATTAAAATTCATGACTTTACCAGGATTGGAGATTGCACTTCCTGACATTTGCAAGCTTTTTCAAGGGCCTGATCATGGGAATCCCAATGCTTTTAAAAAGTATATATTTGGTAATAAATGCTTAATTTATGCACCAATGCTATACGTTTACATAGTATCTTTGTTTTGTGCAGATTAGCCATATTACATTTAGATAAATGTTCATAACAGCGTTCATATAATAGCCTATTTATATTGTGGTTTTGTAAAACAAAATAAAAAGCAGTTATTAAAGAGCCACAGCCATATTATCTGTTCAATGTAAGTAAACAACAGAATAGCTTCGACTAGAGACTTTGTAGATGAATAGCCAACTGTCTTCCTCACCTCTAGTTTGTGGTTGAGCTGAAAGATGGTTTGGGATTTATGACACAGCTGAGCAAAGCATGAACTCAGGCTGGTCATTTTCTGACGGCCCTCATATGTGATATCAGCCTGATCCGGGTCGATCTCTCCCAGCAACAGATCCACATCCACAAACGCCTTATCAAACTCCTTCTCCAGCACCTCCAGCCATCTGAACATGGACATACCGGAGCCGGGAGCAGCGGCCGGACCAGGAGAGAGGGCCGAGCCCGGGGATACAGCACCGCCAGCGGACGCAGACATGTTTAACACAGATCCAAAAAGAACACACAGATAACCTGAAATGTAGTCCTTTACTCGGTGCGATCACTGGTCGGTTAGGTTATATTAACAGCAGTCTTCTGGTGTGACAGAGAGTGAGAGTGATGTTTTGTTGGCGTGTTTTCCGTGCTCTCATCTGACCAGGAAATCCGAGAGCGAACCGATCAAGCGGGGCTCGATTAGTTTAGTCTGCCACACGATGGAGCCCGTCAATGAAGAAAGCAGTCGATAGAAGAGCGATTCGATAACCGAGTGCTTCGTGGGGAATTTCTACATACAAACAGTAAATATAATTTACTAAAACAAAATTGAAATACATTGTTACCTGAAATGAAAAATAAAGTTTAATTAAAATAAAACTACAGCTAGCTGTTAAGGCAACATTTCTCATTTTAATTTAGTTTAACTTGATAAAATAAGTTAAATGTATAGCCTATATGTGTGTGTGTGTGTGTGTGTGTGTGTGCGCGCGCCAATGCTTCAATCGTGTATGATATAATATTTGTCTATAAAAGCTGATTTGCTGCACTACAAAAAATTGGGTTCATTAACAAAAAACATACCAAAAACAAAATAAATAAATAAAAAAGTAATGAAGTCAATAAATGTGAGAAGTATTTAAAACCCAGTAGTCCAAAATATAAAATAGTTTTTAGATTTAAAACTTTAGTCTGTAAAGTTAATATTACTGGGTGCAAAGAGAAATTATGCATAAGAAATACGTTTGTGTAACAGAATAGGTTGTAAATAGTTCATCAGCAAGTTTACATCTGCAAAAAGACAGGACACTCTATTGCTGAAATGCAAGTTCCTTGCTGGTGTCGAGTTTTGTTTTCTAACCAAGATAATGATCTCAGCCATTGTTCCAAATAAAGCAGAGGAGTCTTATTCTCACAAGCTTGAATCTGCCTGAGCTATTTAAGCCTCAGATGCTCAAAATGCTGCTTCAGCACAGATGTGTGACACTGTTTTCTCAGAATGATGATGATATTCAGCCTTTTTGTGTGTGTCTTACTCTACAGTCAAAATGGCAACTGCAGCCACGTCTGTCCAAAAAACTGCATTTGTGACCATACAACATCAGTGCAGTGTTTCAGGGCTCAGACGGTACCTCTGTTCATCTCAAACAACCTGAAGAAAATACACCTGGAGTACAATCAACTCAAAGAGCTGAAGGTAATTTGTTTGTTCTTTTTTTAATGTTTGCTATTATTTATTCATTCATTAATTCCGATGAAAACTTTGTTGTTAATTTTCCACTTGTACTTTGAAATGGGTTACATTATGCATAAAATTGGTAGTCAATTCATAATTTTAGAATGTCTTTTTTTTAACACCTGTACTGTAATTGTTCTTTAATTATTTATTAATTTATTTACATTATATTGGCAGGTTTTAATTACCTTTTTTATTTTATTATTCTTAATTTTTTTATAGCCTGCTGTATTTGTTGATTTTAAACAGGTTGATTTATTTACTTATTAATTCCCAATAATTTATATTATTTATCATTATTTTAATATCCTGTTTTATTCTGAAATGTCACATAACAGCTGTCAGCTGCATAAACAAACACAAAAGTTGCCAGTTTGGGAGCAGATTTCGTAATCCACAGGAAATGTCACATAACAGGAGTAAAATTTGTAGTGAATTAAAAAAATTCAGGATACCTTTCTATTATATTTTTTAATTAGTTTATGTTATTATTATTAGTAGTAGTAGTATTTTTTTTATTTTTTTATAGGCTTTTTAAACATTTTATTTACTAATTAAGTAATTGACTGATTAAAAAAAAACACCTTTGCTATTTTTTTTTGTATGGTATCTTTCCTAATCTAAAGTTTTTATTATTATAATTAATGTATTCTCAGAGCCCATTGTATTGGTTGATTTTAAACAGGTTGTGTCATTTCTAGGTCAGAGATTTTTCTGGTCTGCCAGGCCTTGAAGAAGTCATTCTGTCCTCTGGTGGGATCGAGCAGATTGACGCCAATGTATTCAGACCTCACGTGCTGTTAAGAACTCTAGACCTTCAGAAAAACAAGTTGAGACAGCTTCCCCGCGGCCTGCCCTCTGGCCTGGAGATCCTCCATTTGGGCCACAACAGGATACACAGCCTGCAAGAGTCGGCCCTTGAGGGCCTCAAGAATCTGCGGGTCCTGAACCTCCAGAATAACCAGATTAGCACCCTCCGCGCAAACCCACTAACATCACTTCAGAGGCTTGAGTGTCTTTATCTGGATGGAAATAAAATCGAATCAATACACGGTGCTCCCAGGTTGCCCTTTCTCAATTTGCTTAGCGTGGGAAGCAACAAGATCTCGTCCATATCATCAACGTTCTTCTCTTCACTACAGTTTCTAAAAACGTTAGACTTGTCTTCAAACCGCCTCACCAAAGTCCCTCACGTTCTCCCTCGGTCTCTGGTTCATTTAAACTTGGACAGGAATCAGGTCGGATTGCTGAGGAATCGTGACATGTCCCAGCTGCGCAACCTCATTAGCCTTTCTGTCAGCTTTAACAGGCTGGTGTCGGTGGATGGGGGTCTTCGTCTGCCTAATCTGTCACTGTGTGAGTTGGCAGGAAACCAGCTACCAATGCTGCCTGCTAGATTGACCTCTAAACTGGAGAAGCTGGACTGCAGGCAGAACAATATTCAGGAAGTCACGTTCCAACAGCTTGCAGGAATGAAACTTCTGAAACATCTCTTTTTAGAAAACAACTCCATCCAAAACTTTGAAGCTAATGCCCTGAGAAACTGCATTCAACTAACCAGCCTAGCATTAGAACAGAATCTGCTTTCCGCTGTTCCTCATGGGTTTGTGCATTTTTTCTTCACTTAATGTATTGGTATTCGTTTGATTTCCTCTGACATAAACTAAAAGACAATCTGTGTTTTTAGTATAATTCAAATAATAGCTTTAATTAGCATTTTGATATTAATATTAATTAGCATAATTAGTCATATTTAATATAATATAACTTATAATATAATATAATATAATATAAAATATAAAATAAAATATAATATAAATAAAATATAATATAATATACATTTTTATTGTTTTTACATAGTAACATTTTATTTAATTTGAATTTATTTATTAGTTTATGCAGTTATTTACATGTTTATTTAAACATTTATGCATTTATTTACAAGTTTTTATGCATTTGTTTACAAGTTAATTTACACATTTATTTATGAGTGTATGCTTTTATTCATTTATTTATGCTTTATTTATTTATGCATATATTAACACATTTTTGTATAGTTTTTACATAGTAAAAAGTTTATTCATTTGTTTAATTATTTATTTATTTACATATTAATGTATTTAATTAAATTTAATTAATGTATATTAATTTACACATGTATTAATGTTTATTTATGCATTTGTTTGTTATGGATTAATTTCCACATTTTGTAAAAGTTTATACATAGTAATATTTTATTTTATTTATGAATTCATGCATTTCTTTATTTATGCATTAATTTACACATATATTTATGCATGCAAACATTTACTGTATTTATGCATTTGTTTGTTTATTTATGCATTTATCAGACTGAATATAGTGTGATTAATTAATCATGTTAAATGCCTCAAGTAACTTCTTCTATTAATCAGTTCCTTTAATATCCTTTTTATACCAGGCTTCCTGAGACCCTGGTCCGTTTGGATCTGAAGGGGAACAACATTGACACGATACATGAACATGAGCTGAAGCCTCTCAGACGACTGCAGCTGTTAAATCTGCGCAACAACAAACTATCCACCCTCCCTGCATTGAACCTACCAAAACTAAAAGTTCTATATTTGGATGGAAACCCATGGCAGTGCAGCTGCGAACTTATCAAGGTCAAAAAGGCCCTTTTAGCAAAGGACGTGGAAATCAGGCCTGATTTCTGCATCGAGCCTGTCCATGAATCTCTTGATGAATGGCGAGCTTATGTGCTGGCACAAGATATCTGTGAGAAGCAGACCAGGGATTTGTTATTGGAGAGCCAAACTGAACACAACGACAATGAGGAGTATGATGATTATAATTTGTAAATGTAATTCTTAAATATGCCACTTTGCATCCCATGTAGAATGAACGATACATTTTATCTGCTGTAGTGTTTTGACCAATATTGATCACCATCAGTGATATGAACACAATAAAATATAATAAGTTGTATTTGGAAAATATGGCCTTATTTCATTAAACTCCATAAAGAAGTTTCATAGTAATTTTAAATTAATATATATAAATAAAAACGTAATTTAATATTGTATTATAGTTTAAAAATTATATATATAAATGATTGTTTTATGTGACTAGTAGTAGTATGCATCAGTTGATTGATATAAAATGGTGTCTTAGGTAGTTGTTAACCACGAGTTTACGGAGGCCCATGGCCACTGCTTGTGCACAGGGCCCAGAATTTGGTGCTATGCCCCTGGTATGCATACGTGTTGAAAGTCGTTTTAATCCTATTATCCAACAGATTCAAATGTCCTTTAATAAAACGTTTTATATATTCTTTAACGCTAAGTAAAATCCGAAATGTATATCTGAAGTAAACATAAAATATTTAACTTTTTTTATTCATAGATCAAATTAATAGACATTTCAGTAGTATGTTTTTTATTCATATTACATTTACCGGTACAGCAGCCAATCGCATTGCACCATCTCACGTAAGGCTGAACTCTGATTTTATTTCGATTTGAGAGCAGTCGTCAAACGTTCTTCTCCCTCTGTAGCACTTGCCGAGAAACGTCCAAACCGATTCCAGACCAGCAGTTAGAATGACGCACAAGCGCTCCGCCAGCCGTCCAATCAGAGAGCTCCATGTCACACAGCAGAGAGTTCAGAGTGGAAAGGTTGGAAAGAGGAAGAAATGGCAGCCTGCGCGCTGTGATGTTGGCAGTCACCAATATGACTCATTTCGCGATAGTCCGTCGCTCACACCTACGCGGAGTACTTTAATATGAGGAATTTACTTCAAAACCCCAGAGATACATTTTACTAGGAACGCGTTTCTAAGACTTTGTAGCATGGCTTTACTGTACGAGATGGTGTGGCGGTTTTTGCACGCGCTGCTCTATGTCCAGCGCGCGCTGCTCGCCTGGTTCCGAGTCCACATCTGGAGGTGGAAACGGGCTGTGGTGGGCTTATTGCTGCCCCTTGCCCTCGGCTTTCATAATCAGAAAAAGACTGGAGCCATAGGCAAACGGACCAGCCGCCGGGTTCGCTGGGGAGCCGATGGCAGGACGTTAGAGAAGCTGCCTCTTCATGTGGGGTTATTGATCACTGAGGAGGAGATCCACTTCACGGACGTCGCCAATCTAGTGGTCTGGTGCATGGCAGTGGGCATCTCTTATGTCAGTGTGTATGATAATCAAGGTAAGACTTAAGTTTGGGATTCTTACGCATGGAATAAAAGGAAGTGAATGGCAGTCACATGCATTCTGTCACCTGTTTCATGACTTATTATAGTATTGTCAAAAGATGAATGGCATCCAAATTTTTTTTTACATAATATAAATATATAAATGTATTTATATTGAGTGCATGTGTATATTTCTTAGAAAAATAAACTGTTTATATATTAAATATATTTATTTAAAATAAGAATATATTGAATAATAATATATATTTATATATATTAATAATATATATTGAAATGATTCATTCATTTATATATTTATTTATTTATTTATAGAACACACCATATATTATGCAAAGAAAAGCTTTTATTTTTGATACGATTAATCTTTTGACAGCACTATGATACATAAAAAAGCGTATATAAATAAAATAAAATGTTATGCTATACAATTGTGTGCTTTTTGTAATGTTTTAAATAACATGTGAAAATAAAATGTCATAATATGGGTAAAATGATGTTCTTGTCTTTCAGCATAACATAAATATTTATGTAAAAATGAAACGAAGCTCATTCTGAGCTGTACTTATTAAAGAAATAGATACTAAATTTGTCTTGCTAATAATATAAAGGGTATACAGGAAAAATGTGAGACATTCACCAAAACTTTCCTGAATGTTTCTTTGAAAGCTTGGAAGTTTTGAAATGCATATTCTTGTCTTTATAATAAAACAATCTGTCTGGTCAGTTTCATAACAGTGCCTTTCACTTCAATATATTTCTCAGTGAAAGCAGGGGACAGTCTGATATCATATGCTGCTTTTAACCTTTGACGAATACTAACTGACTAATATGTGGTAAGGGTGAATAGAGATCTGAATCACATTATTAGTAAATTTCAGTCTCTATTTGTTCATGCCACTATGGGCCAAGTGCTTTTCAGAAGAAGACAAGCAGTCTGTGCTTTTCAACTAGTTTAGATTTTTTTTCTCCTCCCTTTTAAAAATAGATGATCATGTTCATTTTGCTTCATTTTATAGTGTTTTATTGTCTAACAGAGATTTTTCACAGTCATAACATAACATGTCCCTCCAGTTAAAAGCCACTGATCTAAACCACATTGTCAAGTTCATCATATTGAGTTCTCTCATGTGACACGTTCCTTAATTAGCCTCAAATATTACGAGTCTAAATGTGTCTTCTGAAAGTGTGAGGTTGCTGATAACATTTTTAGACTGATGCTAGTGATTTTTTTTTTTTTTATCAAATTGTAAAGGATGAAGAACATTGAATGTTTCTTTCTGGAGCTATAGTGTCTAATGATAGTGTGGGGTATCTTGTTTTACAGGTGTGTTCAGGAGGAATAACTCCAGACTCATGGAGGAGATTGTGAAACAGCAACAGGAGCTTTTAGGAATGGACAGCTCCAAATACTCGGTGGAGTTTATGAAGAATGGTACAGATAAACAAGAGCATCAAGGTGAGGCTCAAACCTGAGGAAACGGCTGTTGCTTATTGTTTGAGACGTTCACTGTGGGTGGACACCTGCACTAACAGGTTGGATCAGAGTATTGAATCCAGGATGAATGCAGGTTTTGCTCCCTTATAATCTCTGTGATGGATCACATTGAGTAGTTGTTTAAATCTTTTATCTGTTTTCGTGGCTTGGGTTTGGAAACATTTGTAATGAGGACAAACAGACACTTTTGTGCAGTTTTGTCTGGAAAAGATTTGTTGTTGTGAACCTCTGTAAATCAGTTAAATGGTTTTATTTTTCCAAAGTTGCCTTGAGCAAGTCTTGTTTTAAAGATTGGATGGAACTCGATCCAGAGTGACACAGTGATACATGGAAACGCCCTCTTTGCTTACTTCTAGGCTATATATATATTAGGGGTGTAATGTAGGGCTGCTCGATTATGGAAAAAATCATAATCACGATTATTTTGGTCATGATTGAAATCACGATTATTTTACATGATTACTCATTGACTTTGGAAATATGTTGCATTTATTGAACAGAACAGTGAATTCTCCTTAAAACAAATTAAGACCA
>JAUCMT010000048.1:18529460-18550681 GCA_032357475.1 Enteromius thamalakanensis
ACGCAGAGACAAGCAAGACTCCTAAGAGATTGAGGTGTTTTGTTGTTGAATGTATTAATGAACATAGCAGTAGTCATGTAGTTTGGTTCTGAAGGGAAACGCACCGTTGATCATCTGAAATGCGTTTATGTTGGCGTGAATCATTCATGATCCAGCCTCACCTACGGAAGCAGTGAGTATAATGTATTTTATTGAATCTTTGCAAATTGCTTTTCCTAATAATGTGCTAATTAGCAAGATTCACTATGAATACGACTAAAAAAAGATCCTCTGAGAGCCCCTCAGAAAAGAGGGGCGGGGTCAGCGGAGCTTGTGAAGATTTAAAGGAGAAGTACACAGAACAGACTGATTTCTAAAGATTAAAGACAAAGAAAAATGTGCATTTTTTTACACTATCTTTGAGAAATTTTAAAACGAACTATGTTATAAATTTTCCATTAAGACCCTAAAGAATCATATAAGCTAATGGAAAATTGGCTTTGTATGACTCCTTTAAGACTTAATGTAATCCTCGATGAAAGTGGCTCCTTTTCTTAGCAACTCAGGAGATAATGCATGGAATGTGCATGGCTCATTGAGGAGTGGGTGGGCTGATGTTATTGTTCTGGTGCACCCAAGCCATTCACATGGCTGCGTTGACTTCCTGAGTCTAACAGCGCAACTTTGTTCTCATTTCCTGTGGCACCATTACTGCGCGGCCGACAGCTGAAATCATGTGAAATGTTAAATGAAACGTGCCATTCATCTCTCTGAGCCTTAAAGGCAGAAGATGTTACAAAGTATCTTTTAATTTGAATCTTCATTCTAAGAAATAATTATAAATTATGATGAATCAGATAATCTCCAAAATCTTGCTATATACCACGCTCTTAATTTATTAAAACTGTTTTATTTGAAAGATTGTCATACAGGTTAAGAGAAGAGTTACATTTTTTTATTATAACTAAATAACAAAACTCTTAAATAACAACAATACAAAAATAAAGGGAAATAAATAAAAAATACAGCAATAACATACATGTCGAAATGCTTTCAATGTCCATCTGATCTGCTTTTATTAGCTTTGAAAGAAAAGTCCTGTATATGGAAATAGTGAATTTTTGCTTAAAGCCTAAAAGTCATTGATCCAGTATTTCTCCTTAGAGAATAACAGTGGAGCGGATCTGATGATTTCTGCTCACAGAATGGCTATTCTGGGGCCTTGTGCCGCAATGTAATTGGCTGTTTAATCATGTGGCGGTAATCAGGTCAGAGGAACTCACATGGCTTGACTTGGCAGGAGCTGTTAAAATTGAGTTAACATTCAGTCTCCGTTATGAAATTCTCTCGATAATGAGCCTCATAGTTTTGTTCGCAGCTTAATGCCCATTTATTGCTTTGTGGAACATTTATGAGCAATTTAATCCAGGCGTCTTAATCAGCTTTATTTCGGCTTAGCAGGACAATCTTTAACTCTTTTCTCTGTGCAGTTTAATGTATTTATTTCACTTTTTGGCGAGGAGGATGATGTGAGCAGAATGATGTGCTGCATTAAGATGTATTTAGTATGATTATGCACTCTCCACAAACTTATTGCAGATCTATATATTATATATCTATATCTATATCTATCTATATATATATATATATGATACAAAGGTATCATAGAACTTGTTCACTCCTTTGCTGTGTTGTGTGAACATTATATTTCACTGCACAAATTATTCCATTCATGCTATTGAATGACCAATATCTATATATATATATATATATATATATTGGCCATTGCACAGCACTTATAAACACACACACACACAATAATTGTATAATTATAGTAATATAAATAAAATGAATACCATTCAAAACAACAACAATAATAATACTATTATTAATAATATACTATTTTAAAATGCTGTTGATTTCTGTGATCTGTGATGTGTTATTAGAATAATATTAGTATATTTCAATACGAAAAGTAATGTTTTCATAAAACGTCTATTTACAGGTCTTACAGTATCTTAAAGTTGCATTAACATGAATATAATGAAGCGGGGCTGTGCATACATATTTATGACTTGCTTACTTTATCTTTTGTGGTGTTAGTGGGTGGTCTAAGAATAATCAAATATCACACACTCCCACCAACTTGGAAGATGAGAGTGGAAAATGTCAGAAGATTTTGCCATTTCCAAACATTTCCAGGTGACGTGGCTTTTGACAATACAGCAAAATCGAACATAACAGGAAAAAAGGCAAAGACAAACCCTTTCCTCTCAATTAATTGCCCCTCACAACGTTGCAGCAAAGTCAAATATCATCATTCACTTGATGTCTGATTTCCTCCAGTGAAACGTGATTAATGGAGGTGAATTCAAGAGTGAAGCCTTGTGTGTCAGTCTTCCAGTGAATGAAGGATGCCCAGGATTCAATTTGTCTCAGCATGTGCCACTGGGAAGCAGGTGCTTTGATAGGATGAAGGATGCAGGATGAGGAATCTTTGTGTGCTTCATCTTAAAATTTCCACTCATATTGCCCAAGTCTAAAACAGCGTGCTCTGTCACATATTTTAATGGGACATATTACAGAACCTGAATTTATAATGTAAGTCAAGGTTTTCCTGTCTTTAAGTTTTAGTTTCCATTTTCACCCCCCTCCTGATTGTTTTTGCTACTGCACATTACTTTTTAAAATGAAAATATGTAAATATTTTGAAAATATTTTGTGTGTATATATGTGTGTGTATTTATACATACAATATAAATATACACAGAGCACTTATATTACACATATATTACGCAAACTTTTATTCTTTATGCGTTTAATCTTTTTACTGCACTAATTATTTTATATAACTTGTATAACTAAACATAACTTTATATTCACCATTTTTTATATAACATTTTATCAAAGCAGCATATTAGGATCATGCAGCACTGCATCACATATTTAAAAATATAATAAAATAGAGACAAGTTATTTTCAATTGTAATAATATTTTGCAATATTACTGTAAATGCAGCCTTTCTGTGCATACTTTAAAAAACATTAAACAATCTTACCTATCCCTTATATGGCCTTTGACCTATGCCCTTAGATTAATGAAGCCAGTCACAAAAGATGATGGATTGTTCTGGTTAACAAGGTCCTATTAGCCCTTTTAGTTTTGTGTGGCATATCTCCAAAAATGAGACAAAAACCATGCATTTTTCCCTCTGGTAAGGGGCCACTGATAGAGCTGCCACATCTGTACACGTCCCATTAGTTTTAAAGCTGATCGTGATCCACACTGACAGCCACTTTTTATCACCGCGATTCGAAAAGCTTGAATGTTTGTCATGCAACACTCCCTTCTACTAGAAAACACTTGAACTGCCCTCTCTGATGATTTGAGTTATTTCAGTGCGCTGGAGTGGCATTTTTATGCTGGAGTCTAATACGTACAGGGGAAATTTCTTGGTGAAGCACTGTCTGTGTTTGAACCACCTGAAATTGTGCAGCGAAAATGTTACTTTCGCACGAACCCTGTAAAGCCTGACATATGAAATAATGGTCAGATTTTTGGACCTTTTGAAATAAAACTAGTTATTTCCGTACTGTGAAACATTGTATAACCTTCAGAACTGACTACTTCCCAATACTATTTTTTGAAATGGCACATAATTCATTAACACATGTCAGTGAGGACAGTCTGGCCTGATCACAGCAGTTTGTGTGGCACATTTCAGCACAGATTGTTTTGTGAACTTGTCGAAATATAAAGGTTTTGCAAATAGAGTCTTTGCATAAACAAGGGATTGTTCAGCAAAAATGTAAAAATTTTTATTTTTTAGATTAAATTTTTTTTTAAAGAATTTTAATTATCAAACAGTTACAGGTATCTATTGATTAATTTAATACGGAAATACTATGGAAGTCAATAGAGACCATCAATTGTTTGGTTACCAAAATTCTTCAAAATATCTTTATCTTTTGTGTCAAAAAAAAAAGAACTCAAGAAATTGGAATGATGACAACTTTTTTTTGCATGTAAGCTATTTTTTAATGGTGCATAAACAGAAAACTTCTTTAATTATAAGATCAAAGAAAGAGTGGAAAATGTTTTTTGGCACAACAAAATTGGATTAATATTATAAGCTGACTTCAGTGGAAAAATGTAAAAACATGACCTCCTTAATTTTATGAATATTCAGGAATTTATTTAAGAATATTGATTGACCTTTTCTTGCTTTATGCTAATTTGTGTTGATTTAGTGCAACATAACAGTTGAGTTTTTCTTAAAGCGCACATTTTCCTGTTTGTCTTGGGTTTTTTTGGATCACATTCAGTGTCCAGAGAATTTTTTTTTATCTTAATGAAAACAGTTCTCTAGTCATATCAAGCTGCTGAAGCAGAGCCTCAGAAACGGCGGCTCTAAGAGATTAAAGAGAAAAGGAAAGGAAAGAAGATTTATCATGTCTTAGGGGTTAATTAAAGGGACTTTCACTGTTTGTCTTGACACAAGGATTTTATGTTCATTTCCTTGAGCTGAAATAGAATGCACTCTCCATTTCCTGTCCCTAGTGTCCAATAAACAGATATTACGACAAAGACATTTCAGTGCCATTATTCAATATTCGTCGCTGAAAAAATCTAAGTGTGTCAGATAACACACTGTCAATGCAATAAAGATTTTAAAATTTAATTCAGAGTGTATACTGATACTCTAATGCTCTAACGCCCAGTTTTGGGATATTCCATCTCAAGGTGTGTTTTTTTTTTTTAGCTATTATAAGCACTTATGTGCCCTAGGATAGATATTTATGAAACAGCTTTCACTCAAATATTGCTAGTATATTTTACAGTAAAATAATGAGTTATTTTATTTTTAAAATGATTTATTTTAGAACATTACAATTTCTAAATGTATTGTTTCACTAGTGCTTATGTGTATTTAAATGTCAGAAACCTAAAATATGCATTATGTGGTTATTATAAATAATAAGAATAAATCATATCACTTATGAACTATATTAGTGTGTTATAAATAATATATTACATGAGCTTTTAATTATTATTTTAAAAGCAAGACAAGTTTATTTATATAGCACATTTCATACACAATGGTAATTCAAAGTACACAGTACAAAAAAAATCTAAATAATAAAAATAAAATAATATACAAAATATATAATAATTTATAATATTATTATTTTTACCACAAAATGAACAATATGTTGGAAATATGGTGGAAATTATATCTCAGAAAGATGACCTTCTGTGATGCATGTATGTTCATGATGTTGTTAGCGTACAAATTACATTAAATAAAGAACTTGAAAAGTGTTTAACTTATATTTACTGAAAATTCAAAGGGTCAAAAGTGCCCATAGCTTGGATTAGACTAAAGATTTTATGCCTGACACATTTGTGCATTTCTATCAGCTTTTAAAAACACCCTGCCAAGACCAGTCTCTTAGGAAATTCTGAGATCAGAGTCAAAGGTCATTATAGAGAGGATGTGTCCCTGAAGATGGCAGGAGTCCAATTTTCTGGCTCTGTTCGATCATTTAGCGGTATCTTCATGACTGCCAAGGAGTGATGTAAGGCAAGGAGCATCCGCACATAATCAAGGCATTGATCGCACTGGGGCTCTTTGAACATTTTCTCCACACCTCCAGGAGCCTCCGTTCAGACTTTTCTGTGGACCTTTTCAATGACAAAATGAAGGCGTTTTTATGTATCTATACTAATAACATATTACAACATTTATTGATAGTATTATTTGATCTATTTAAATATTGAATTGATTATTTGGATATTTTGCAAAATATATGAAAAATATATGTGCACAAAATCACTGTGTGAGCGTATATTTCTATCCCATGTAGTATGCATATTGTGCACAAAACGTACATTTTTTGTATGTTTGGAGTACCATGGATTGTGCGTTATACAACAAAAAGCACTGGATAATATCTCCCAAAATGAAGTATGTGTAATCTTTCATTGCCAGTAATGAATGAACCAGAAAATTTTTTAAATACCAACAGCTTCATTTTGAGTTATTTGACAGCTGGAAATAGATTTAACATAAAACTGATCAAAAAATTATTCTTTTTTTCATTAGGTTATATATATTTTTTCAATAGATAACATATTTCATTACAAAATGTTCTATTTAAATATGTTCATTTTTAAATAATATTTAAATATGTTGTATATTTTAGTGCTGTCAAGTTTTTGTTTACATAATTTATGTGTGTGTACTATGTATATTTTTTATGTGTATATACACACACACACACACACACACGTATATAGTTAAGAAAAACATGTTAATATATTTAATATATAATATATAAATTAAGTGACTATAGTATATAAAGATATGTGCATGTGTGTGTATATTTATATATACATACTAAATATGTAAACAAAAACGTATTTTGAATGTAATTGATTGTTTGACAGGACCAATATATGTATATGATTTAATATAATTTTGTATGATATACATATTTTATACTTGATATATATATAAAATATAAGAATCTGTTTATTTTTTGTATTTTGATAATATTACTATATTTAAAAAATATATATATTTTAATTTACATTGTAATATATATTATCAATTATATATGTACAATTGTGACGTCAAATTTTACTTTAAGTATGGACAAAGTATTGTTAGTCTCAACAGGTGGTTTGTTTTTAGGCTCAACTAGTTTTTATCAAATGACACAACTGTCATTTGACACAACTAACTTACTGCGTGTTTACCTGTTTAGTATTGAATAAATCGACACATCGCATACATCTCCAATATCACGTCATGCAATGTAAGACCAGAAAAGCTTTTCAATGCTCTCTTTATAACATTAGTCTCATTTTACTCCGGATTCTGATGTTTAAACCCTTCTGACATCACCGACCCTGAGAGTTTTCCCAAGATGCACTTGGCATGCACAGACACCTCTTAGCATGCACACCGAGCACTCCAGACTCTGCTAGCCACGTCCCAGCAGAGCAGCTAAGCTAGGCTAAGCAGAGCGGGGCCGTGAACGTGGCTTCACTGATGAACAGGGATCTTGGGGCTGAACGAGGGGGTCGGATCATTGACTTGTGGGAACTCATTAGGCCACCTGGCAAACCTTAAACTACATTATTATTCTTCTGTGGGTTTTCTCCTTAGCCCTGATGCCTCTGATGGAACGGGTCCATATACTCCCATCACTGGTTAATGAGGTTTAGGCTTGACTAACTGGGTCAGGCTTCAGGAGCCACAGCTAAAGACCTTCATCTGCTCTCAGGAGTAAATGTGAAAGAGTCCCTCAAGGTATAGATTAAGAGAATAAGACCAGGAAGAGTGGAAAAAGAAAGCAGAGGGAAATTGGAGAGCAAAAAATAGATGTTGAAAAGCTGAAGTGAGCAGGAAGATGAAATTGTTATTTTCATTATTTTTATAAAAAAACTGAGCAAAGGGTCTGAATACTTAGGACCATGTGATATTTCAGTTTTTCTTTTTTAATGAATCTGCAAAAATGTCAACAATTCTGTGTTTTTCTGTCAATATGGGGTGCTGTGTGTACATTAAGGAAAAAAATAAACTTAAATGATTTTAGCAAATGGCTGCAATATAACAAAGAGTGAAAAATTTAAAGGGGTCTGAATACTTTCTGTACCCACTGTATGCATATAAATGCCAGAAAAAAATCACAGTTTTTAGGTTTAAAAGGTTAAACAAATCAGAGAAATGATATACAGTATGAACAAACATCTCTATAACCATCAGAATATAGGAATAAAACTGAAGTTTGTTGTATGTAAGGGAGTAGCGATGTCTGAATAAACATTGTTTTAATTCAAATCAATACATGCACTACATAAACATTTAAACATGTACTTTGGATGTTTTAGTTTTTTCATGTAGAAATTATCATTTTGTAGCTTGATTCACTTCAAATGTTGCCTGAATATTGGTTTATTTGGTTGAGACCATCTATGAAACCATTTCGAAATCAGTCATTATTTATGCAATTTCATTTGATGATGGTATTGGCGCAGAAATGACACACTTCACCTTTAGACAAAGAAACTGTTAAATGAAGAGGAAGGGATGAGCGAGGCATTAGCCCCTCACCCTCTTGTTCAAAAAGAGCCTGTTCCTTCAGACATGCTGTGCACATGCTTCATGAATAGATGCGTTTGTGAGGAAGCCATCCTGTGAAATATCAGCCCTCTCTTGTGAGGTCACGAATGTGAGAACAAAGAGAGATTCTGTGTATGTAAGCAAGAGGATGTCATCGCACATAAGACCCATCAGTTATGGATATTTTTAGGCTGGAGAACATTCAGGGAGTCCAAACATATGCTACTGGTTGATACTCAAATGGGGGAAGACAGCCTATATTTATACATATATTTTAAGTAATTCTAACTCCTAAGGTAAATGATGTAGTTGTATTTGTGTAGTATGATGAGAAAAGGTCCTGATACATGTTCTTTGTTTCTGAGGCTTGTATGTTAGCTGATTGCATGCAATCTCAGGGCATCAGATTTAGGTTGGATCACTGTGGATAAATCAAAAGCCTTTCTCAATCTCTCAATAACTGATTAAACATTATTCAGCTGCATGATTTGAAAATGAATAGAGCTGTTATAAGACTGACCTGAGATGGACTATCAAGCAAAGAGTGCTAATCATCATATGTTATGGAGAGGCAGTAAAATCACTCGTTTTATATGGTTTGAGGGGTCGTTGGGACATGTTCTAGCATTTGCGCTATCTTTGTTACGTCTTGCTGTTTTTTAGAATCTCACTCCATGAGGACAGCATTTTAACCGCCATATACAGTACACGGTTTAAAAGTGTAAGTTTAATATTTTTTTGAAAGAAATTAATTATTTTCAGTGTGATCAAAAGTGTCAGCAAATGCATTATAAAATTAAAAATGTTTTGATTGCAAATAAATGCTGTTCTTTTGAACTTTCTATTCATGAAACAACCCTGAAAAAAGTATCAGTGTTTAGACAGAAATATTAAAGTAGTCATACAAAGGCAATTTTCCACAAGCTAATATGATTTTTTTAGGGTCTTAATGGAAAGTTTGTAATATAGTTTGTTTTAAAATTTCTCAAAAAAACCCCACTAATTTTTCCTTGTCAAAAACAGCTCTTTAGAAATCTAGAAATCTCTGTTCTGTGTACTTTCCCTTTAAATCTCTACGAGCTCCGCTGAGGCCACACCGACATGCATTTGCTTATTTTTATAAAATTAAATTTTTTATATTTTTGTGCACATAATTTATGTATATACTGTCTATATTTCTATTTGAATATATTTATGTAAATATGGTTACACATGCATGTATATATTTAAGAGAAACATGTTATGATTATACATTAAATATTTATATATCATATAAATTATGTGAATGAAAATATTTGCAAGTTAATACCTCTACATTTGTGTCTTCATATATAGGCCCACATAACAAATAAACACTGATATTTTATATAAACAAAAACTTATTTTGGATGAGATTAATCATTGCCCAGCAATAAATAACATATATAAATCGCAATAATAATTATTATAAAATATATTGTATTTATATGGTATACTGTACCATGCATATATGCGTATAGCAATAGAATATATTACACCATTATTTGCATGTTTTCCATGTAACGCGTGTACGCGTCTTTCATCAAACTAATGGGGTTTGATTCACAGACTATATACGTGCTTTATGAAAATGACGCGTTGTCATCCAAACTGTCAAGATTTGCACAAATCAAAGCAATGCTAGCTGCTGGTTTTTCCCTCGTATAAATGCACTTTCCCTGTGTTGTAGAAGAAGCTTGTGTTTGGTTTAAATATGCATCTCTTGAAGCAGGTAGACAGATGAAGGTCTCCGCCAGCATAGACATCTCCTCATATCTGACAGCTCAATGCCTGCCTGGAGGACTGATGGGATATTGAAGAACTGCAGGGTTTGTTTTAGGCTCAAAGCCAGTGTGTTTGGCCCCACCGCTTTGTGTTTATTACGCATGGATTCAACGATGCATTCCACTGTCATAAAATGCAACTTCCTGTCTGATGAAGGAGTTGTTCTTTGTAGGAAATGCTGGCAGATTCCTTTGCTGGAAGACAGATGAAATGGTTGCGTCTTGCTTTTTCCTGCCTCATGTATGCGCTGCCAGAAGGGGCGAGCGATATAATTGTCACTTTATTGAAAGTGATTTGCATGTACACATCCTACGTGAGTTTTTTTTTAGAAACATTTTCTTGCACATTCAGTTGTTTTGACAAAATGCCAAGGGCTGTGCAGCTCATTGCTAGCGTTCCCTTCTTTCTGCTTCATCTTCAATAAGGTAGCAGTCCCATCAGACCGGAGTACTGCTGGTCGATTCTTTGGTCGTGGCTCCTGCTGGCCGATGCCCCTTCGGAGATGCTAAAGTGGCTGCCTTCCAAAGGCATCTGTAGAGATTTTGAGGAATGATTATCTCTGGGCTGTTGGATGACCTGCGGCCGTATAACTCCCTTATGAGCTGATGCAACTCCAGCTTCACTGGTTCCTGCTCTGGATTTTCATTCGTTGGTGTTTTTGATAAATAATGTAACCTCACCGATCAGCATCAGTAGTCTGAACCGCTTTCATAGAAGAATTGAGCTGCAAGGTCAGTTAAATGGTATGCAGCTGTATGGCTGTCCTGTGACTCAGGGCTGTGTGATTATGCTGAATGTTCAATAAAGATCAAGTGTGTAACCTTTTTTTTATGTTATGTCTGGGGTTTAGTGTGCAAAGATGACCAAGGCATGAGATTCGTGCTGGTAGAGGCTCAAAATGACGTACTGCACTTTTAAAACAATGTTGTATTGAATTTAAAAAAATTGTTGTATTGAATTTTTTGACTGTACTACATTGAAATATGCATAATATATAATAGTGCTGTCAAATAATAGTGCATCCAAAATAAATGTTTATGTTTGCATAATATACACACACACACACATATATATGTGTCTGTATGTGTACTGTGTATTTATTATGTACATATGAATACACAGACATGAATGTATATATTTAAGATGTTAAAATGTGTTACATTTACATATCAAATATATTTCTAAATTATATTATTTATATTAATATAAATATATACACATACATACATGTAAATCTTTTTAACATATACAGTATGCTGTGTTTGTCATTAAATATACATAACAAACATTCACACAAAACCTTTATTTTGAGCTATGACACAAGCAAAATAAGAAGTGGCAAAACAAAATTCATAAAAATTTACTTCAAAGGAATCATTTGATTGAAATGGTTTTGTGAAGTTGAATTATTTCTATATTTATGGCTGCATACTACCTTTTAAACGTTTGTGGTCTGTATGATTATTTTAAAATGTTTTTAAAAGAAATGCCTTATGCTCTCAAACCATTTATTTGATCAAAAATACTATTATATTTTATTTGTATATATTTTAAATTTATTATGTATGTATATATGTATATATGTATATATATATATATATATATATATAATATTCCTGTGTCGGCAAAGCTGAATCTTCAGCACTTTTTAGTGTCACATGTTCCTTCAGAAATCATTCTAATATGCTAATTTGAAACATTATTATCATCAATATAAAAATATTTTTGTGCTACATTTATGTCAGGATTTTTGGATGTACAAAAAAAAGAAAAAGAACAATAATTGTGATGTAAAAATCCAATTTATGAATATTGTCACTTTTAATCAATTTAATGCATTCTTGCTATTTCTCAAAATAATTCTCACACTGAAAATGTAAACATTAGTGTATTTATTGAAATATTTTGAAGCTGGACACAAACTAAGCTGTCTGTATAACAGTCATTCACACTTATATTTGGATTCCACATTTAAAAATGAACAAAATGCAATGAATTAATTTCTTTCAAAGGGAACTATTTCTTTAAGTGTGCATGCACAGTCATGAGCACATATTGTGTGTGGGTGTGAGTCCACATGGATTAATTGGTTTGTATATGTGTGTTAAAACCACAAGGTAAAAAGCGGGTCGGACTGAACATGTGGGGATCTGTGCTTATCTCTTGAGCCTCTCTGGGAGGACTGTTTCACAGAATCACTGAAGCAAGAAATGTGGTGTAACAGAGAACAGTGATTGTAGCCAGAAGTAGCTTGTATCCAGTCAGCAACCGTGCACCGTGTCTGCGCCTTTCTAAAAGCATATATTATTTCAGTGTAATTCTTTGAGTTTAAGCTTCCAAGTAACTAGAAAACACTGTTGAGTCAGGCCACCCGTCTCTCAGATAAGTATATACTGCTGATTTGAATAATTCATGAGAGCGGTATGCCTGAGTAACTTCTTATTACCTTGTAAGAGCAGGTAAATTATTCATAAAATGAACATCTTGGATTATATTTCAAAAAAAGATTATATAAGATTTGTGATTTAGTGCCCTGTGAAAAAGAAAATAGATTTTGGTTTAGGATGTACCCGTTCTGCTCATCGATATTCTTGTCAGCTCCTTTCTTTGTGACAATAAGAAAATAAATGAAGCCGCAGAAATTCAGGAGCATCATGGCACTTTTGTTCGTCCACGTACAAAGATTCTCAATCTTTCTTTTCAGATAGGTTGTCTTTATCATAACCGGCGGCTTTTGGGAACTGAGGCTCTGAGGTAATTATTCGTCTTTTAGAGAGGGCTAGAGTGGATGCACCCTTCAGAAACATTGAATTGTATCGAATTCTTTAGAGCCTGATGCTTTTGATCTCAATAGTGCCTTTGTGACAGACGATTCGGCCCAGCTAGTTTGAGTTGGTTTCTGGCTGCTGCAATTAGGTAATTGAGAAAAGTGTCACATTTTTTGTGTTTTTGATTCATTTTTTGCTCCAATATTTTCTGAACTGAGAACAAATGTGATTTTCATATTATATTTGGATGTGTAGCCTTTTATTATAGTAAAATGTAAAATAATTACACCCTATAAGCATTTAATCTATTAATTATCATTAATAATCAAAATTACATTATCACAGTATCAATCTGGCAACACTTGTTTGGTTATATTGATTGTTATAGATTGTTACATCCAACATGTTAGTTGCTTGATGTTTGTTAGATGTTCCTCATTAACCTTTTCATCATTATGTGTTTTTAGTGGCATTTATCATTAACTTTTATTTGCATGATCTTCATAAGTAGTTCAGACCTCTACCTTGCACGGAGAACCCCACTGGAGTTTCTGAATTCGTTATGAAAGAATGATGTCACTAATGAACATCTATTTGATTAGTAAATGATAGCATGTGTCTGTTGCAGATAGTGAATGTATAATTAATTGGATTCCCATGCTAATTTTGGTAATCATATTCAAATTTAATCAGTATGAACAGACTGAAGAAACAGGCAAATAAAAGCTGTCATTATTTGCTCACGCTGGTGTTTGGGGCAAAACCTGTATGATTTTGTTTATGTGGTAAACTTTTTGGATTATTTCATGTCTCAAATTTATGGAAGCTAGTTTCTGCCAAAAAAACAAACAAACAAAAAAGTGCTTTTAATCTGAATTTTTTTTTTTTTTAAATTATGAGTTTATGTCTCACAGTTCTGACTTGTTTTGCAATTCTAAGAAAAAAGGCAGAATTTTGAGATATAAGCTCAGAATTCAGAATTGCAATTCAAGTTTTAAGTTGGAGTCCACCAAAGTTAATCTACTCTTTTTTCTTTTTTGCTTGTTCGGACAAGATGGCGGATTCAGCTTCTTGACAGCAATACAACTGAAATGATCCAGATCCAGAAACTTAAAAACATTGGTAAAACAGTCCATGTGACATCAGTGGATCAACTTCAGTTTCGCTGAGTAAAGAAATCAAAAATAACATTTTAACTTGTTTTTCTCTCCTAACTTACATTTTCCACCATTTTAGAGAGTATCACAATGCAGCGCGTAAGCTTGGATTCTCTTAGCGTCGCAAAACGTCTTTGGGTTATGTATATAACCCCAGTTTCTTGAAGGAACGAGACACTGCGTCTATAGACGCTTTGGGAACGCTTTAGCATGGCAAACGCCGAGGCGTTCCCAAAGCGTCTATAGACGCAGTGTGAGTTCCTGAAAAGGAACTGAAGTTCACTGAAGTCACATGGACTGTTTTACCAGTGTTTTTACTACCTTTCTGGATCATTTCAGTTGTATTGCTGTCTATAGACGGTTGAATTGCTCTCTGATAACACCAAAAGTATCTTAATTTATGTTTCAAAGACGAACAAAAGTCTTATGGGTTTGAAACAACATGAAGGTAATTAATGACAGAATTTTTATTTTTGGGTGAACAAACCCGTTTACTCATAACTCAGAATTGTGAAAGGTAAACACAAAACTGCAAGAGAAATGTTTCTGACAAAACAAAGTCTAAAATCTGAGATAAAAAAGTTGCCATTACCTTTTTCTTTTTTAATTAAATTGCATCCATACAAAATAACAAGCCTTGTGAAGTTACTTCAGATGTTTTGTTCCTGTAATTTATGAACTGGAATTTGTTAAAAGTGTCAGCTAAATTGCAAGTTTGAACCTGATGAACCCTCTAAACAATTACTAGTTTGTACGATGTCACTTGTATTCATCAGTATGCCATGTGATGGTACCAATTAAGTAGTCGTGCTGCTAGCTGAAGGTCTCTGATTGACAACATAGCTGTGATCACTACTCATTTTTGTGCCATTTGACAGGCGTCTCTGCGGGATGTGCGTTAATGGTTGGATAAAAGTTTTATGTGCTTGTCTTCTGCCTTCTGCCTTTGGTCATGACACCTCATCTTGGTTCACAGCCAAGTTTTTCTGTCTTTTAGACCCCTAATTAAGTTTGATGAAGCACTGCGGCATACCATTATACTTCAAGTCTCATGCTTTAACCATCTTTTTCCCATCAGGCCGATTTGAAGCTCATTATGATGTAACTTTTGTTATAAGAGTGCCTGCCAATGTCTGTCTTCTTTGGAACAGCAACTGCATCCCAATTTGTGAAAAGTCTGTACTAAATTGTATACAAGTTTAGGATCTTAAATCATACAAAAATATTATGTCAAATGTGCATGAAGATAGTACTACTGTAATTATAATGAATTTTTGAAAAATGGATTTATGCATGATTTTTAGGCAAATAGTATGAAAGTATATATCAAACAGGGACTTCTAGAAATGATATTTTGCTGTTTTCTCATTAAATATTATGGTAATTATATTTTTGTCTTCTTAAAACCATAATTGATCTGTATTTGGGGAAGTTTACACATAATCTTGTGAAGCAGGACTCAGGAAGAGTTTTAAGTGCAGCGCTTCCTCTGTGTTGTCAGAGAAAACAGTCATGCCAACTTGCTACTGTAAATAAAAGCTTGCAATGCTTGCCCCTCCTCTGGGGTTTTCTGATTAGTCCACCTTTTTAAACATACATTATTAAATGTAGCTGTGTGTAAAAGCTAATTTTAATAAGTGTCTTAAAGGGGTCATATGATGTTGCTAACAAGAACATTTATTTTGTGTTTTTGTGTTGCTAGCATGTTTCTAGAAATGATTAGCAAGTCACTAGCATGGTGTTAGCATGATTTTAGCATGAATAGCATGTTTACTAGGATGGTTATAGTATGAATAGCATGTTACTAACATTTCTCAAGCCAATTTAATTACATACTGTCTTTGTAAGGTAAAGTAGCTACATACTTTAAGTATTAAAGTGTATTAAAATGTAATAACTTCTTCACCTGCTGATCAATTAGCACTTTGCACTCTAAAAGAACTACAAAATGGGAGAGAGTAGGGCTGGGCGATATGGCTGAAAACTGTATCCCGATATCAGGGTTTCATATTGGTCGATATCCATAATTATTGATACTCTTCCTCTTTTATTTACAGTTTCCTTGCTCGCTGCAGCACTCATTTTCTGCTTTTGAAAAGAAATTCAGCAGCACAGCGCGAGACAACGATATGGTGCAACCAACCGTGATACTGTTACATGATTGCCTGTTAGCGTATCACTCTTTACGTTCCCAAATAGCACACATATGTCTACAAGATGTCTGTTAAAGATCTCTTGATCTGGAAAGTCTGGCAGATGTCAGTTTTACATACATTCTAAATCATATACATCTTAAAGACATCTTATAGACGTCTATTTGACATCTAAAAGGAGACGTCCGATAGATGTATTGCAGTTGAGTAAGCAACAATAATATGTCTTGCAGATGTACATGCAGACGTCAAATAGATATCTCCTAGATGTACGTGGGCTATCAGGTTTGCTAGGTTACCTAAACCCCTTTGTTAATGCAACCAAACAAGCTTCGATGAAGACCAAAAAATATTAAATTTTTTATTGATATCGATCACATGCCTATCGCTATACATATCGTTAGCGTTTTATCACCCAGCCCTAGAAGAGAGGTGCGTGTATTTTTCCAGAAACTGATGTGAAAGCATCCGCTCAGCTTGAGTAATGACCCTGTGCATGGAGACAGTGGTTATTTGTGTGCTGCAGTATATGAAGGATGATTTATTTCATGAGTACAGCTCTGTACTGAGTGAAGTGACCATTGAGTTGTTTTCTGGCAGGATGGTTGGATCTCACAATGGCTCTCTGCTACCCAGCATGTCAACTCAACACAGGCCATGTTGTTTGCGGCTTTCTGAAATGTGGGGAAAGTGATTTTCGGGAGGGAATGATAAGGTTTCTTTTGTCAGAAGTGACACATGCACTATTGTGCAGTGTTTAACATCAGCATAAGATGATATTAACCTGTTTTACTTGTATTGAATTATGCTATTATTGTTGAATATAACGTAAATTAATTTTTGCTCCTTTTATGTACATTTCCAATTCGTATCTGTTGGAAAAAATTAAGCATAGTCTTATGTTTTGTTTTTTTGCCATCTTGTTTCACTGTAAAATAATGGAAATTTAGGAAAAAGCATATCGGCATATTATTAAAGACTTTTAAAGACAAAACTATTTTTTGTCAATGAAGCTTGAATATTTTTGGTTTCACTCATGTAGAATTATCTGAACCCTAACTGAAATGTATCTAGCAATGTATTTAATTTTTATAGATGAATATGAACCTCTTGACCTTCTAATATCCTTGAGAGATATTACCTGCTTTAAGAAAGGACTGCTTCAGCAAAAAAATCTCAAATCTGTGTAATCACAGCTACCTGTACAACACATTGATACGTGGATTGTGAAAAGAATGTAGAGGAACCAAATGTCCATTGCGACTTCATGATGACATTTTTCATAAACTCTTACCTGTGCGTCGTTTTTGTAGCTTTACACTACATTTACTGTGTAGGGCAGCCTGGAAAACATAAAAAACAGCATGCAATGTCAACCAACCATCTGGCACTGGACCTTTAACCTGTAACAAGTATGATTCATGTCTTCATTTGCATCTGATTTAAATACTGTACCTATCATCAAGTCGTAGTGTCTCAAAACAGAGTTTAAAGGAATAATTCACCCAAAAAAGAAACAAAACCCAATGTGTGCTTTATCAAATCTTCATCTTCTACAATAATTTCACATCTCTTTTCTATGTTATATGTGTCCAAACAGTAGTCATAGTCACCATATTTGTCAAAAAGGACAAAAATGATTATGAAAGAACCCCCAAGTAGTCCATATGACTGTTGACCTTTGTTTTTAGCATGAATCTCTCTTACAGCCAATACAGTGCCCATAATGTTGGTATATTTCTGGTTTGATCATACTGTACTGTATATCACATGGGTTAAGAAGATTAATATTGTGCAGTATTTAATATTTAATATTTAATATGGTGAGTCTGGACAACTTTTATGAAATATTGGCAACAACAGCAGCATGACAACTAACCAATTTTTCTTCCAATTAATAGTTCATTAGCACAACGGGTGAATTTGTGTTGTATGATCACAGGTGTTTCAATTCTGGTGTCATGAGTATGTTATCATGAAAAAAAGAAACAGAAATTAATACTTACTTTCAGAAAGAATGCATTAAACCTATCAAAAGTGAGACTTATATAATTTTAATATAATATATATATATATATATATATATATGTTATATAAAATATTTCTACTTGAAATAAATGCTGTTTAAAATTTGACTTTCTTGTCAAATCAGTATATTAGAAAGATTTCTGAAGGGTCATGTGACATTCAAGACTGGAATAATGATGCTGAAATCTCAGCTTTGCATATCAGGAATACATTACATGTTCAAAATATATTCAAAGTGCAAAAAAATAATAATAATACAGTGGGTAAAGAAAGTATTCCGTACTCTTAGTTATAATGCAGCTGTTTTCTAAAATCATTAACGTACTTTTTGTCCCTCATTAATGTACACACAGCATCCCCTTATTGACAGAAAAACACAGAATTGTTGACATTTTTGCAGATTTTTTTTGTCCCTTTGCTGTGACACTCATATATTTAACTCAGGTGCTGTCCATTTCTACTGATCATCCTTGAGATGGTTCTACACCTTCATTTGAATTCAGCTGTGTTTGATTATACTGACCCTCCACGCATACTGGAACTAGCACAGACAAGATCCACAGCTAACACTCCACTCTTCTCCTTCTGTCCTCTCTCTGAGGCAGAAGTATCCAAACTTCTCCTCTCTAGCCATCCTACAGCATGCCCTCTTGATCCAATCCACTCTTACCTTCTCCAAGCAATCCCTCCCACACTCCTACCAGCTCTTACACACATCATCAACACATCTCTTCTCACAGGCACTTTCCCCACTGCATTCAAGCAGGCTTGTGGAACCCCGCTGCTCAAAAAACCTACATTATACAATTAACTTATGGAGAACTATAGACCAATCTCTCTCCTACCATTCATAGCAAAAACACTTGAACGAGTCATTTCTAACCAAGTATGGCTATTTCTCACACAGAACAGTTTATTGGATGCTAACCAATTAGGGTTCAGGAGTGGCCACTCAACTGAAACTGCGTTATTGTCAGTAACCGAAGCCTTGGGGGTTGCACAAGCCAACTCCAGATCATCAGTACTCATTCTGCTAGATCATCTCCAGGCTGGACTATTGCAATGCTCTTCTTGCCGGTCTTCCCTCATCCACAATCAAACTTTTACAAATGATCCAGAATGCAGCAGCACGACTGGTCTTCAACAAGCCCAAAAGGGCCATGTCACACCTCTGTTCATCTCCCTGCACTGGCTCCCCATTGCAGCTTGCATCAATTTCAAGGCACTGACGCTTGCATATGAAACAATCACCGGCTCGGCTCCCGCTTACCTCCACTCACTGATACCAATCTACACTCTAAGGTCTCGTTGTATCAAAGAGGCACAAAATCTACTCACAGAACATTCTCTTACACCGTTCCTGGCTGGTGGAATGATCTTCCCATTGCTATACGAAATGCCAACTCCCTTACAACTTTCAAACGACTGCTGAAAACCCATCTCTTTCAGCAATATTTGACATTATTAAAAAGTCAAGTCACGTGCATGAACGACTTGATAAGACAAATAAGAAAATTGTGGACTTCAGGAGGACACACCCTGTCCACCTCCCACTCAGCAACAGGTCAGCTGTGGAGATCATAAAGAGTACCAAGTTCCTCGGTGTGCACATAACTGAGTAACTTACATGGTCAGAAAACACCACCTCCCTAACCAAGAAAGTCCAGCAGAGACTTCACTTCCTGCGGCAGCTGAAAAGAGTGAGGCTTCCCCTTCCTATCCTTATTACATTCTACAGAGGCACCATTGAAAGTGTTCTGACCAACTGTATCTCTACCTGGTATGGAAACTGCATTGCATCTGACCGCAAGTGCCTGCAGAGGATAGTGAAGACAGCAAAGAACATTATTGGGGTGCCTCTCCCCTCACTCCAGGACACATTTCATAAGAGCAGGGCCTGCAACATTATGCAAGACCCCTCTCACCCCTCACACAAACTCTTCTCCCTCCTGCCATCCAAGAGGACATTCTGCAGCATCAGAGCCAGATCTACCAGGTTGCGAGACAGTTTTTACCACCAGGCTGTCAGGCTTCTAAACAGTACGCTGCCACCAAGAAAATCTCCAACACTAATGGTACGTTCACACAGGGCGTCAATATCAATGCTTGACTGTATTTGCATAGAGGAATCCTGATTGGCTGACGCTTCCGTCGGCGGCGTTTCACTGGCGTTGCTCGTAGCAGAAGTTGAAAAATTCTGTGTGAACGTACCGCAACTACTGGATTAAAACCTTCTCCAGAGTGCTCAGGGCCTCATACTGGGCCAAAGGTTTACCTTCCAACCAAGACAATGACCCTAAGAACACAGCTAAAATAATGAAGTGGTTTCATAACAACTCTGTGACTGTTCTTGAATGGCCCAGCCAGAGCCCTGACTTAAACCCAATTGAGCATCTGTGGAGAATCCTAAAAATGGCTGTACACCAACATTTACCATCCAACCTGACAGAACTAGAGAGGATTTGCAAGGAAGAAAGTATCCCCAAATTCAGGAGTGAAGAACTTGTTGCATCTTTCCCAAAAAGACTCTATTAGATCAAAAGGGTGCTTTTACTAAATACTGAGCACAGCATATTGGGAGAAAATGATGTTTGATTGATGGGATTTTTCTTTCAGTGCTCCTACGAGTACAGTCCCACATACTGTATGGGATTTAGAATGTTCGGTGACGTTGCATAACCGCCAAATTCTAAATTGCTGGTGCTGAGCCAGAGAGAGCACTGTACCTGTCATATTATGCATATTTTGCAATAGGTTTCTGACATTTAAATACACATAAGCACTAGTGAAACCATACATTTTGAGCTTGTAAAATACACAAAGATGTCAGTGGAAGCAAGTCCTATTTGGGATTTCTTTGATTATGAGTCCTGGGGCTGGGCGATATATATCGAATAATATATTATGTGCATCTCGTCAGTAAAGCCAGTTCTTTGATAAAATTCTAGCGACTTCTTGAACGAACCTCAGCGAGTCTCTGGTAGTGACGCATGAGCATGAGCTCTTGTTTTCCAAGCATGCACACACCTCTCTCTGCGTCTGTTCTGTTCAGCAAGTGGCTGAGAGGAGCAGAGCTTTTGGTTAAAATAGATATTATAACTCGATTTTACATCCAAAATCACAGCATAGCCATTGTCTATATCTTATGTGTATTTGACTTCATCAGACAACGGCTTGATTATAAATCAAGATTAATCCAGA
>JAUCMT010000048.1:18550781-18567906 GCA_032357475.1 Enteromius thamalakanensis
TATTCAGAGCCGTCACGCTGAGGGCGTTCCCATAGCGTCTCGTCGACGCAGCTCGAGTTCCTGAAAAGGAACAACCACACACACACACACCGTGAACACACCCAGAGCAGAGGGCAGCCATTGGGAGCGGTTGAGGGAACGGTGCCTTGCTCAAGGCAATAGTTAACGAAATAGTTAACAAAAACGAATGAAAAGACCAGAATTGGCTCTCTGCGTCTGTTCTGTTCAGCGAGCAGATGAGAGGAGCAGAACTTTTGGTTAACATAGATATTATGTTGCTTCTAACTCGCTTTTACATGCAAATAGAGCCAAAATCACAGCATAGCCGTAGTTTACATCGTTTACTTACGTGTACTTGACTTCATCAGACAACGGCTTGATTATAAATCAAGATTAATCCAGATTAACATCTTGTAAAATAGAGCTAGTTTAGAAGGCGTAATAACGGGGTGCATTTCAGTCACTATTTCATTTTCATTTTCTTTTTCTGACAACAGAAACCATTAAATATATTGGTGAAAACAGTTATATTATAGTTTTTATTATACAATACTTATTCTGGTGATTTTGATTCATGCACCTGACAAAAAACAAAACCAAAAAAAAAACAATTAACACTGTAACTAATAAAAACTAAACTAAAACTAAGCAATTTCAAAAAATAAAAACTAATAAAAACTAGCATATCTGTCTCTAAAAACTAATTAAAACTAACTGAATTTGAAATTAAAACTAATGAAAAATCCCAAAATATTATAGCCTTGCTCTGGGTGGACCGCTGATATAATTTAAACTCACTGCTGAAATGGTTAAAAGTCATACTGACCTCAAACCACTTAACATGTCTCATTCAATCAGCTTTAGTAAATTTCAAAATTTCAAAGAGAATAAAAGCATTTGATCTGTTCAGCAGAATATCCTGTTGAAGAAAACTGATTTGATGTGTCAGGATGAGAAAGCGTGTCATTTCAGCTTTTTCAATGTTGTAATCAAAGTGGTGGTCGCTTTACCTCACGGTGTCTAAACCCTTCAGTAAAACCCCTCTGTGAGACCAATCCCAACCTCAGCACAGCAAGACGACTTCTAGATGAAAGAACTTCCCTTCCTTTGAGAAAGAATTCACTTTCCCTAATCCCTCTGTGAGTTAGTTAAATGAAGCATGGGCTCTCTGATACATATAGCGGAGTGGGGCAAGCTGGGGTTACCGAGACCCCACAGGGAGTCTGTGCTAGTTTCATGTGCCTTCTTGAAGAGGTGAAAAAATTCTTGTGAAACACTCAAGAAATTGTGAGCAGGGCTGATTTCTAGAAGCTCAACCCAGCCATTAGATTCTTAATTGCATCTTGAAGCATCGTATATTACACCCGAGGATCGTCTCCATGGCAGGATATTAGATTTCCATGCTATGCTTTAGTGAGCACTAGACCACTAGGTGGTCTAGCATCTGCTTAAGGACAAGGAAAATTAATGCAATACAGGGCAGCCTACAGAGCAGAAAAAATGACAAAATGTGGTTTGTAGCTTGTGCTTATCTAAAGGTGCATTGCATTAACATGACTTCTTGTTATGTTTATTCAAAGGTCAGAGGGGAACAAACTTGATGTTTAATACTGTATTTTGATTAATTGGTGAATTCTATTTAAAATGTTTGCATAAATGTGAAATAAATTGATACTTTTATTAATGCATTAAATTGATCAAAAATGACAGTAAATACTTTTACATTGTTACAAAAATGTGAACTTTCTATTTGTTCACAAAAACATAAAGCAGGATAGATTTCTAATAAAAAGAAATCCTTTTTGAACATTAAATCGTGATTTCTGATGGATCATGTGAAAATCAAGACTGGAGTAATGATGCTGAAAATTCAGCTTTACATCACAGGAATAATTTGCATTTTAAAATATATTTAAATTTAATTGTAATAACTATTTCACAATATTACTACAAACTAATTTATTCAATTAATTAATTTATGTAATTATTTATGACATTAGTAAATGGTCATATTAATATCTTCTGGCCATTTTTCAGCAAATATTAATATCTCTTCAGAATATTACATTTTTTGTAATAGTATTTTATCTATTTATTTATTGAATTCTTTAATTTTAATGGATTGTTTTTTAATTTTTTGACATCTTCTCAATCAAAATTTGTATTGTCAATTTGATATCAGAAAAGAATCCTAGACATCCAAACCTTTCAGAGAGATTTAGTAAATCTTATACCCATATACCCAGCATGTAAACTCATTCAGCTCAGTTTTGTTTTAGGGCAACATTTATCTGTGCAAATCCGAACAGAGTGATCTCTTTCCTGTGGGACATGACCTAGTTCTCATTAAACTATTGTTTATTTAATCCCATTAGATCTCTCTTCTCTAATGTGTGTGGCTATAACCGAGCACCTTTCAGAAGTATGACAGAGGAACATGTTTGTTGTACTCCCTTTCGATGGTTCTCTTTGTGGTTGTAGTTTGGTAACCTGGTATTTATGGAAACAATCTCAAGAAATCAATTTATACTTTGACAGTGGTGCTTTTAAGATCAAGGACCATGTTTGATCAAAAAATACTGTTTAGACATTATCACTTTAAAATCAAAATTTCACGATCCATTTCACCACTGTAATCAGATTTATTCATAGCAGATGTTAAACAGGATGATAAATATTGGAGGGACATGGACATCAATATATATATTTATATATATACATATATTTAAAAAAAGCTTAAGTTGTTCTTGGGTTTCCTCTCTTTTCCGGTCTGTTTTAAACTATGGGTCTTATTTCAAAAGGCAAGGAGTTGCCTTGAATGGGAATGAAATTAGCTCTTGATGTATATTTACCCCTTGAGGAGAGTCTGTATAGGTCATCCCACTGATCTGTATTGATCTGGACTGGAGTAATTTGGGAGAAAATGATGTTTGATTGGAACTTCAGAGTCAGAGACCTGATGAGGAGATGCCTAGAGATGCAAGTGAGAAAAAAAAAATCAATCTTTAAGCATTCTTTCTTTTCTACCAGAACAGAAGCCCAGAGTAGTGCCGTAAATAAGGTGTGTAGCGTTTTACTTCACTCTTTCAAAGAGTCTGTCAGAATAGATTACCAGACAGAGACTACTTTTGTCGGATTGACTTTTAAGCTTTTTTCCCTCCATTGTTTCGGTGGAGTTTGCAGGTAAGTCTTTGTTGTAAAATGAAGTCTATTGATCTGACAAGACATCCGTTTGAGTTAACCATCATTTGATCCAAGACACTTGGAAATTAGGGTCTGAATTAAGTCTGAAGAAGTGATGTGAACTATTAGGTGAAGGCTTTTAAAATAAAAATAATACTAAAACTGCACATTTTCCGAGAAAGTTGCATTTAAATAAAACAAATAAAACAAAACTTAAACTAAAATAAACTATTTGCTAGCATATAATATAATGTTCACATTGTTTATTTATTAATCAAAGGAATAATGAAATAAAAAAGGGCATACAGTAATTTACTCATCCTCAAGTCATCCTCCAAGCTTGTATGCATTTCTTATTTCTGTAGAATATAAAATAATTTATTTAAAAAATGTGGGTAGGCAAACAGTTGATAGTCCCTATTGCCTTCCAAAATATCTTGTTTTGTGTTCAACAAAGAAAAAACACCCCATGCAAGGATAGAACAACTTGAGGGTGAGTAAATGATGACAGAATCTTCATGTATGGGTGAAATATTCATTTGACATAATATGACATAAATAAAAGATTGGCTGAATTTAATGACATTTTTGTCACTTTATTTGAAAACCTCTGATTAAAAATGTAAGTTATGACCATGCACGGTTCTAAAATAAATTCTAGTCATATTTCAGGTGGAAATGTTAATTTATTTCCTCCTTCTCATCCACTGAGGATCAAGAGTGCTGGATGATAGATATGTTTCCTCACCTCCCAATTTTTTCCATAGATTAAAAAGCCTGCTTGGAAGCAGATACCTTTGATACATTTCTCTCTTGCCAAGCTCTGTCATCCTGCAAACTATCTTGTATTTTGAATCTGAAGTTGTTTACTGCTCCACACTGTTATTTTTTAAATAACAGACTTTAGAGCTACAATCCTTCCAATTACGATGAATTGACAGGCGCTCTAAAGTATGAAAAAATCGTTGCTGGCTCTTGTGAAGTTGGTAGAAGGGATGTTTTTCTGGCTCTGGAATAATTCTGTCCAAATCTTAAGTTAGAGCCGACTAGTTTCAGTGCTTATTATAACAAAAATGTTATTATAGTGGAAAAAGGTCCTTTGGATTTGAAAATGTTTGTTAATTTAAGAATAAAAGGTTATTTTATGAACTGTTGAACATTAAAAGTTTCACTCGGTAATCAAAATTTGTTCTCTTATTGCTGCCCTTTTATAGGATTATATATGTCTATATAAATATAAATATATCTTTTATTTTATAAATTTGAAAATCTTTATTTTATGTTATTCAAAATATTATATTTTTAATTTAATTTAATGTTAATTTCATTTCATTTTAGACTTTATTAAATATATATATATATATATATATTCATATGTTTACAAAAAAATTATATATATATATATATATATATATATACATCTAAATTATATAAAGAAATTCATATATTTAATATATTTTGCATATTTTTTTTTGTCCTGAAAAAGTGTATAACGGTTTCCACAAAAATATTCATAGTTTTCATTTTAAATAATATAAGTACATATAAGAAAACAGAAAGTAGACCCTGAATGACTTTTCCAGGAATGCCTGTAGAACAGAAAACATCCCTGAAAAGTACAGGCTAAACATTTGTCACACTTTGTCTCAAAGCGATGTCTTTCATGGCCCAGGAGTGCTACACAACAGAACGCTTTTGTAACAGAGGCCGAGGCCCACTGTGTCTTATCCACTTTTTTCTGTTTGCATCAGCAGATAAATAGATTACTTGTTGTTTTTCTCCCCTGTTCGTCCTCATCATTTCCCTGTCCTTGAGAAGAACAGCAGAGATCAACAAATACAACACAAATCCTTTCACTGTTTGCGTTGAATGCCGAGTGTACAAACACACAGGCTCCTTAATAGTCTGAGTTTAAGAAGATATCAGAGACCAGAAGAGACCAGTCATCTCACAAACATCATCCATCAATCTGAGCATTTATTGTGTGAATGCCTTGCAGCCGGCAGTCCGCTTGCATTATATATTTCTGAAGGCAAAGCAGGTACACGTAAAGGACAGTAAAGCATATATGAGGATAATATGATTTTCTTTTTGTCCTTGTCACTCTTTCTCCTCTATAATGAAAGAGAGCTTCTTACAGGAGCTATAAAGCAAATTCAATTCAACTCTTGGCCAGGTAATTCCTCTAGGGGCAATGCTACATAGACCAAAAAGGGAAAAAAAAAAACTACATATTTCATCTTAAATACAATTGCCTTAGAGAAAAGCAAATTGGTTTCTATCTAAATGCAAATTTGTACTTGTGTGGTACTGTTGGGTGACGTGAGCTCATGCATGTGGGTTTTGGACCTTTCTGAGACACAAGCAAAGTCTCAATCATGTATAACATTTCACTTTTTAATCTTCTATGATTGACGGATCTGTTCTTAAATGTTTGACAAGGCAGAGATTTTAAATGATTTATGGTGAAATTTTTGCTACTTGCAGTACCTTGAACACCTCTGTTTTATGGATAAGGTTTCTTTAATGTTAGCATGGAGTTCAATTTTTGTAACCTTTGCAGCAGTTTACTTACAACACTGTTATTTGTTCTTGGCTAGTTAGAGGTGACCATTAATGTCATTTCTGAATGCTATTATAGCACACAAAAAATTAAGGCATTGTCAATAAAATAAAATAAATAAATTATACATATAAATTTTTTATCATTGAATATAATTTTTTCTTTTTTTTAATCATTATAATTATTATTTTGACTTATATAATATTTATTATTACTATTATTTACTATTGCTATTATTTTTGTATTTTATTTTATTTGGTTATATGATTTTATTCTGCTTTTTATTTATGTTATGATTTAATTTTGTTACTTTATTATTTTTTTATGACTGATCATTTGCTATTATAGCACAACTGTAAAATATTATTGTAAATAAAATAATATTTTATTTTGTCTATTTCTTCTTTACCTTTTCATATTTTCACTTTTATTTTTATTTGTCATTTAATTTAATGTATTTATTTATAACTTGTTTTCATCATAATGAAAAAACAAAAACTCCATCATGTCACTAAGTTGTTGTTCCAAATAATTAAAATTATAACGCTCATGTCAAGAGCATTATAAGCATTTTCTTATTTTATTTGTATTTTTTATTTAATTTAATTCAATTCTTTTTTTTTCAGTTTTCAATCGGTATGACATATTTAGAAGAAAACAGAGCTTGAGTCACACAATTATTGTCACGCATGATTGATCATTGCTGTCAGTTCTGAGTGCCATTACAGTACGTGGCACTCAAAGCATTTGCCTGCAGACCATGACGTTCTCTGCAAAAGCCTGTAGTCTTTGAGAAAATTAGAAAATGGCCACAAAAGCCCTGGGGATAGAGATGTGAGATGTCGGATATCTGCTCCATCACTTTAATACTGTTATCGTGAAATTGGTCATCGCTCAATTATTGTCAGAACCGGTGAAGAGATGAAGAGCTAATCGGACATTCATTAATCTCAGTCTCATAAGCGAGATGTGTATTTCCTCGCATTTTGTGACAAAGAAGAATTAACAAACATTGCTTGCCACTATTTAGGACTTCAGCTGCCAGTCCCTCTAAAAAATTATTATTTGATCTGTCTTGACATTTGCTGAAAACAGCGGCTGCAGTAAACTATGTGATCTTATTGCATTACTAAAAGACTTTAAACTTTCTCATCCATCTCATTCCAGTGCTTTCCGTTCCAGTGAAATTTCAAGATAAATGCATCCCAGCAGGCCATGATTACTGATCTGACAAACAGATGCTGGTATAATGTGTTTATTTATTTAAAAAATATCACTGAACTTGTGACCCTTCGCATTTAAAGCAGAATATTCCTTTGAGCCACATCAGCTCATGCTCAGATTAAAGACTGAGCCTGTCTGAGACTGAAATCCTAGTGCCTGTGGTAACAAACGCTCTTGGTTTAACCTCAAGTATCCGATGCTTTTCTCTCTTCTCTGTTATTAACCCGAATGTGAGAATTTCACCTCGTGGTACTTGTCTTGGTGTGATTATCCGGCTTCAGTTGAATAATTCTGTAATATTTCTCCCTTGGTAAATAGAGTTGATGTTTTTGTCTTTGTAGTAGCAACAAAGGGGGCACTTGTGAATGGTGCACCCTTTTGAAATAAAATTACAAATGAGAAACACTAGTTTCATGCACTTCACAGACACACTTAATGGGACAGTTCACCCAAAAAATTAGATTTGCTAAAAATTTACTCCCAAGACGTAGATCTTTTTTTTTCATCATGACAGATTTAGGGAAACTTGTTCACCAATGTGAGTAAATGGGTGCCATCAGAATGAGAGTCCAAACAGCTGATAAAAACATCACAGTAATCTGTTTATTATTTATTGTTAATTGGGTTTGTAAATGGTGCTCGTATTGATATGTGCATATTGATTATGTGGGATTTTTCACTGGAGAAAGTTGTGGACAGAGGACTTTAGTTGTAAACAAAGGTTAAAATGTTAAAAATGTCTTTAATGATGATGTTTTTCCACTTTAATTGATGAACTTGAGTCATGTGGATTACATGTGATGTTTAATCAGCTGTTTGGACTCTCATTCAGACGGCACGCATTTACTAAAGAAGATCTATTGGTGAGCAAATGATGCACTGTAATGCTACATTCCTGCAAGAAAAGTAACAAATAAACAAACTCATTTACATTTTTGATGGGTGAGTAAATATTTAGTAAACTTAAATTTTTGGATGAACTTGGGAAGTCGCCTGAGAGACCGATTGCCTTTGAGATTTAAACAAAAGGCCAATGAATATTGGCGTGCATTTGATTGCGCTCAGGTGCACCTCATCACTGCATGAGTATAAGAGGGCATAAGCGGAATGCACATGCAGGTTTTCACTGAAGAGCCGAGTCGGCTTTAGCGCGACATCAGAGTCGTGGCAGGTGAAAGTGTAACTTTCAGTCTAATCACTTCGACGTTACATATGGGAACACCCATGGAACAGGCCATGACTCTAAGGCTGCGTCATGCGGAGACCCCCCACCAACAGACAAGATCTACTTTTCAAGTTCGTCAGCAGAGAATCTGCGTGTAACCCTCTGAGGCCCAAGAAGGGGCAACAGAGTTGCTTTCAGCGGTGCTGAAGCAGGTGTTTGAGGGGCAGAGCACATGAAATAGCACAAGTTTTTACATGTGGAAAAAAACAAATACAATATATGGATAGAATTATGGATATAATTGAACGTAAACACAGCCTTCTAAATGACTGTGGAGATTTTTTGTCACACCTCTGGTGAAGGAGACCAGAGGAAGCACAGCCGGAACTACTTTGCTCTAGTCCGACTGCGGGGCAGGGAGAACTCAGGTTATGCACATGTAAGGAAACACTGACAGATTTAAGCGCAGGTCCTGTGGGAGCGGCACAGGAAGCCGGCACCAGCCGGTTTTCGCGCTCACCTGCTGTCCTCCCGTGAGGACTCGAGAAGACACGGCCTCTACGCGGAGATCGTAAAACCTGGCGAAGGTGTTGGGTGTCGCCCAGCCCGCAGCCCTACAGATATCTGCTAGAGAGGCGCCATGAGCCAGTGCTCATTGTTGAGTGAGCTTTCAGTATAAGGGGCAAGGCTCTCCCTGCTATAAATAGGCCAGGGAGATGGCTTCTACAATCCAGTGAGCCAACCTCTGTTTGGTAACAGCATTCCCTTTCTGCTGTCCACCATAGCAAATAAAGAGCTGCCGAGAACATCTGAAGCTCTGAGTGCGGTCAGTGTAGAGGTGCAGTGCGCGTACAGGACACAGCAACTCTAAGGCTTTATCGACAGAGAAAGCTTGTAGATCCCCTGCCCTCTTAATAGAGGCCAACGTAATGAGAAGGGCTGTCTTCAGCGTCAGATATTTAATATCTACAGACTCAAGTGGCTCGAAGGGAGCTAGCTGTAGGCTATTTAAGACGACGGCTAGGTCCCAAGACGGCAAGAGGTTTGTTCTCGGGGGATTAATCCTTGAACGTACCCCTAAGTAATCGAATGATTTGTTGGTGCTTCCCGAGGGACGCACCCTCCACTGCGTCATGATATGCAGCTATGGCATCGACATACACCTTAAGAGGTAAAGGGAACAGCCTTTTTGTTAAACTGGCTCTCTCTGTGTATACAGAAGCTCCTGGCCCTCCGCCTGGGGTGGGGATGGTGATGTCATCGACGTCACCCGAAGAGCAGTCCTCATCACCTACGGGCTGCCTGTGTCAGAAACGCTTAAAAATATACACCCCTCCGGGTGTAAAAGGGCAGTCACTGAGCAGCAGGGCAACCTACCACAGTGCGGAGGAGCAGAGCAGACAGTTCGGTATCCACCGCGGCTTCAGGCTTAGGTCCAAGATGACTGGCACATCCAGCCTTTAAAAAAGGCTACCAGCCCGCAGGATCCACTGACAACCGCCCAGATAAAATGCTGTCAGACGAGAGAGCAGGAAAGCAGAAACTCTTGAAATCAGGACTCTTCCTCGATCGTTCTCCAGAACTCACAGAGGGGGTCTCCTGTAGCAGATCAGAACGGCTTCGGCTGTAAAGCAAAAATCTGCATGTGCATTCCACTCGTGCCCTCTTATACTCACGCAGTGATGAGATGCACCTGAGCGCAATCAAATGCACGCCAATATTCATTGGCCTTTTGTTTAAAGCTCAAAGGCAATCGGTCTCTCTGGTGAGTTCCCATATGTTACGTCGAAGTGATTCAACTGAAAGGGTAACTATCCCTTTAAATGAAGGACACAAGTCTGCATATCATTAATAAATGCCTCGTTTTGGACAGGGTCCTGCAATTAATTGTGTAAAGTGTACACCATAATGTGCAAAACTCAAAATGAATCAATAAACCGAGTTTTTAAATGAGAACAATTCTACAAGTTTTTGTCTTGTAATGAGGACAGCTTTGTAATGCATTACAAGTTTTCACTAACCTTTTCCAAGTCTCAAAGATGTTTTGTTTGTCATTAATTGCAGTACTTGGCTCTGAAGTTTTACCTGAATAGATAAATATTTCTGCACATCTAATTAACCTTCTGCATCGTTTTCTGCTATGTTAATGAATCTTATGATATTTTACCTGAGTAATGAGCTTCCAGTCTAAGTTAAATATGATGAGATGGAATATACTGTGTACCGGAAATAATAATACACCTATAAATAAAGCAACACACCATTCTATTTTTTTTTCTCTTCACTGGCTGGACTCAAAAACAGCAGGGACAGTGCCACCTGACACATAAACAAAGGAATCTTATTATTTGATTTTTTTAATAAATTATAGGGCTTTTCACACCGTGCTTAACCCCAGTTTATCTGTGTTCTAAACACTGCTTTTAACCCCAGGTGAGAAGCTAACGATAATGTCCAGAACTTCAAAACAAAGAAATTTCAATAGACGGAAAGCGTGTGAACTGAAGTGATGAGGAGACTGTCAGTGAATGTGCCGTTTACAATGAAACACCACCAGTGATGACTTCTGGGAGCAAAATATCTATTGTATGTGTGCGTATTAATATATATACAGTATATATATAATATATATACTGTATACACTATACAAGTATTATGTAAAAAAAAAAATACACACCACACACACACATATAGTATGTAAATAAGAACATTTATTTTTCATGCGATTAATCGCATGTGATATATATATATATATATATGAAACTACCTAATAAAACACATGCACACACGTACACACACACACACTTACATACACATCATTGAAATGCATTACAAACATTTAATATAGGTATTTTTTTTTGGGTAGCTTCTAAACCACTTTTCAATTATCTACTAAAACATAACATTCATTTTATTATCTCTGTTGTACTAGACTAAGAGGATTTTTATAAAAGGTAGGACAAACACATTGTGTTTTTGTTGTTGCCCCATTTTCTTTTCCACCTTGTTTTTGATGGTGTACCAATGCAGCACATGTTTTTTGATAACGCGGCTCCTCTTTCATCCTCCTGCATGTTGTCTCTGGAACTAACCTGTGTGTGTGTGCCTCAGTCGTTACCCATGTGTGTGCATTGAGCACTGGCTGTTTTCGTATGCGTTGTGTTCACTGGGGTTTTTGAAGAGAGGGCGAGTCCCCTACATTTAAGCCCAGTTGATTGACAGTTCATTCCCTCACCCAGTTCCACACGTCTGCGTTTCCTGCGTTCTCCTCAGAGCTCTGATCCTGCCAATTGGACTGTCACACACTCAGACAGACACACACACATACACAAACTGCACCTACAATTAAACTTGCCTTATCGTATTGGATTCCACTAGTCATTCCCACTAACCACCACCTGTAACTAACCATCTGGCAGCCCCCAGAAAATGGCAAATCTGACAAATTGTCTTGATGAATTATGGGAAGCTGGATTGTTTATCACCATGACAGCTGGTGTGATTTTATCACCATTTAAATCCGACGGGAGGGATGTGGCGAACAGCTCTTGAAAGGCTTGCTTGATGGGAGGTCACCAGTGTTGGAAAGTTACTTTGAAACTTGCAAATCTAATAATTATATCAAGTACAGCCAATCTAAATAATTTTTTGGAAAAAAAAGTAGCTATAATTTGAGCATTTAGAGGAACAGTAGATTTTTATTTGATTTTATAATGAACCCATCGTGTAATTTTGAAAAAATAAAAAGCTAAATATTTTGCTAAAAACAATATATATGTATATATTTCTGAGATATTTTATTCCCTCTATTGTTTAATATAGATTGTAAACATAAATTATGTGTCTCCAGTACATCAATTCATGTATTGTGAAGTGAGAAACTATATAATAGACATATTATTTACTTCAAACTATTGTTTCTAGCTAAATATGAGTTCTCTATACATAATATTGCTTTAAAAAACTGAGCAGTTCAAGTGCCATTCACCAGAAAAACTGTCAATATGTCAGTGGATGAACTTTCTCACTGGAGGAAGTGTTATTATGAATTGTGGACTGTTTTGGTGGTCTAAAGTTACTAATTTCACTTCACAAGACGTTAACTGATAAACTGGAATGGTGTGGATTATTCTGACAGCACCAATTCACTTCAGAGGATCCATTGGTGAGCAACTGATGTAATGCAAAATTTCTCCAAATCTGTTTCAATGAAGAAACAAACTCATCTACATCTTGGATGGCCTGGGGCTGAGAAATTTTTCAGTGAAGTTTATATTTTTTACTGAACTGGTCCTTTGTGTCCCACAGTACAGTACAGCACAGTTTTTCTTTGGATCTGTGAGATATGCAAACGACTGATGATGGATTTCTGTTCACAGGGAACTTCTCCTCACGCTGGCCCTCGGTCAGGTCTTATCACTGCTCATCTGTGGGATTGGCCTGACCAGCAAATACCTGGCGGACGATTACCACGCCAACACCCCCGTGTTCCAGAGCTTTCTCAACTACATCTTGCTGTTCCTGGTCTACACCACCACACTTGCAGTCAGGCAAGGTAAGGGTGGCTCCTATTGTTTTCTGTGCAGTTTAATAAAAACACTGTCAAATGGAAACATAACGCGAGGTTGTCTGTAAGACAAGGTGATGATAAGACCATAGGAACATACATTTTTTATGAGAGACGTTTTTTCATTAAATTTCTCTTTTGTGTCTCGAGCGTGACCTCTTCTGGGACTCTGGCAAAAACTTTTAAAACTACTAGCCTGTTTCTATTCAGAAAGATGTCAGTCAGGCTGTTGATAGCTGGGTTTTTTAAAAAGGAGCACTGCCTTTGCTTGTATTTTTTAAGCTATGTTTTTATATTATTTTCTATTGTTCAGTCCCTAGTGAAAAATAAATATGCTTAAATGTATTTGAATTACATTTAGTCCTAGCTCAGTGTACTAAAAATACATATTTATGTACTTAATAAAATGCCATGCAATTGTACTTTTAGTATACTAAACTATTTTTGCACCTAGTCCACGTTAATTGTGCAGAAGTAGTGTTGAAGTCCATTTAAAGACATACTTAGTATATTTGATTGTGTTAAGATTGTAAGTATACTTAAGGTATTTAGCATTTAAAGGGCAATATTAAACAATCCTACACTAAGTGATAGTTCTAAATGAAATGTAGGAGTGTATAATAAGTCCTGTCGTAATGTTGATAGTATTATAGTAATTATATTTCTCAGTATTTTCCCTTCATGTCTAGATGTCAAGTCAAGTTACAGGTGTCGTGCTCCGTCTTACTTCCTAATTGATTTCATGTTGAGCCTCGTGTCCAAGCAGCAAGCTTTGACACAATGTTTTCTGGCACACTTTCAGCAGGCTAAGAATAGAAATGAAAAAGCGTCGTGTTCCTAGCTAAGAAATATGCCAACTCACAGTCTATTTATAACAGATCACATGTGTTTCCCTGACTAACACACTCTTTTTTAAAATATAGAAATCAGGTTGTTTTAATAAGCTCCTTAATGGAGACATTTTTAAAGGCTAAACAGGACCATAAAATGATTTTGGAGGAAAATCTTTGCTGTGCTGGAATCCCCAGGAGTTTTTATTGTTTTATACTGTAAAAGTACATGATTCAGATTGGTTAAGCAAGCAAGTATTTTGAATAATGCTACTAAACTCTGCATTTCTCGTTCGAAATAGAATGCTGTCATGACAATGCAAGAATTTATGTCTGTTTAATTAATTAAAGTAATCATATGTACAGTCAGATTGAGATTTCTAGCTGATACAGTACCCTTTGCTTAGAAAGGCTTTGGAGTTTTAGTTTTGGAATAGTCTAGTTGATATAAATGTATGTGTGTGAGTTGTTAATTGCATTATAGATAAAAATAATACACACATGCGTATTTTATATTAATGTTTGTATGCATTTATATTGCATTTTTACATTAAAAACAAACCTGTGCTTCTATGCGAATTATGTAAATTGAAATATGTAAATTATGTAAATTGCTTATAGCTAAAAGCTATTGCTATAGTAATCCTGCATTTGTGATGTTGTCTCAAGGCGGGATTCAGGTGTAAAACTTTGCAAGATGTTTCCATTCCAAGAGCTGTGTTAAACACCACATGAAGGGTGTATAATAATAAGTATGTGTATTTATATGTACATATAAGTATAATCATAAAAAACAATAATAGAGTCACTTTAAGATATTGCAATGGTATTCTGAATGGTTGCTATGGCATTGCTAGGTAGATGGTAACGGTTAGGGTTTCTTCAAAACTGTTTTTCCACTTGTAATGCATCATTTTAATTGACAAGCCTCTGCTGAACCGTATTTTGAAGCACGCAAACATCGCACGCAAAGGCTGCGTACAAACTCATTATTTCAAGCACGCTGCTTTGAGCGAGCCGTCGGCGGCTTCTGCCAAGTTCTACTCCAGTGACCAAATAGTTGTGTCTGCAGCTTCAGTAAACATGACCATACGCTACAGAAAGCAGACCGGGAACGTGAGTAACGAGAGGGCAACAAGAGCAGCGGCCTGTCAGACGGCCCATGTCCATGAGCTCCGGCCAAACAACGATGCTCATCTTCTACAGTCCGACAGCGCAGAAGCTGTCATCTTACAATAGCCTCTGTAAAGTGAAATTCGCTTTTCTCATTTCCTTCCCTTCCCGTCGTCTCTTCTCACCTCTTCTGTGTAGCTTGTAGCAGTCGTGACCCTAGTGCCCCGTTTAAATTGGATTTAAACCACGGCGCTGCAGAACTGGTATAGAGAAGGAGTATGGTGGGGAATCGGTTTTCTCTCTGTCTTTTCTAGTCAAAACTGAATCACTTTTTTTGTGGAGACACAATGCGGTTTCCTGTACTAACGCGACCAGGCAGTTATTAATTACTCGAGGCTAATGATGACAGAAAGGTTTCGAGCGACAGCGTTTTTCTCTGCTGTGCGTTATTAAGCCAGATTCATATTATGGCAATTCCAGAACACTACACTCCGCTGATCAGAGCCAATAACAGAGCCACAAACTTTTCTAACCTCAACCATTTTAGAAACATTTTCCTTGCTTAATCCATTTTAGTTAAGTTGATTTTGTAATTTCTATTTCTATTAATTTAATAATATTATTAGTTATTATTTGCATTTTTAGTTTTAGGTATTTTAAAACATCAAGTCAAAATAATACATATGTCCAATGTTTCGTGTTTTACTGACATAGAATATATTCAGATTTTGAAACATTTTATTCTATTTCAGTTAAAGTACTATTTATTTAATGAAACTGTTTATTAAAAAAAACTAGCTAATATAAAATAAATGTATTAATATTTTTTATTTTATTTCATTTTAGTTAGGAATAGTTCATAAGCTAAACTAAACAATGATAAATGTTGCTCTGAAATTATATTATATTAAATTTGACTTCATTTATCTGAAACAATGAAAATACATGTATTTTTAGCTAACCATAACCGTTAAAAGGAACAAGTGCTATCATTTTTTGATGCCAGTGGGTATTCCTTTTGTATTTTAAAAGAATAGTGTTTTCTGATGCATCTGTTTGTTTCAGATATAGTTTTCTGAGGTATTCATTCACTGATTTTATTGTATAAACGGTCTTTTGATAGCATACTGTATCAAGTAAGCTGCATTAGTATCAAGTTCGCTGATTTTGAAGATAAAAATGAAAGAATAGCTTCCCAAAGTATAGAAGAAGCATTAGTGTATGAGACCAGCCTGTCTGCCCAGTGCGAGGGCACAAACTGAGTCAGAATAGCTGTTGTTCCAGCAGGACCGTGTCTGCCCAGCATATGGCTCTCTCCCCCATTGTTTCAAGAATAGAAAACAAATGCAATTGCATGCCAGAATTCCTCTTACCAATCTGTCAGCGCTGTGCCATGGCTGCCAAGTGGACGCTGGCAAAGAGAAATGAGTGCATGGCAATTACGGTTATAATCACAAAAAAAAGACGCTGAAAACAGTCACTGTTAGGGAGGTGGTAGGAAATCGTGTGTGAAAACTGCACTTGTTTTTTTTAACCGCTTTGGCTTTGTTCATACCTTAAAGTTTAGTGCTGCCCCAAATTCCACCCTCAAACTATTTCAGTGACAAAAGTTTGTTTATTTACTCTATATAGATTGTCTGTATACAGTTTCATTAAAAGTGACATAAAATGACAGAATATGACATATTGACTAAATGTAGACTTAATTGGTGTTTTGTTGAACAGACTGTAGAATAGGTTCTGTCCCAGGTGTACAGATCTATTTACTTCAGTGACTATTGTCCTTGAGCTGTGGGGGCGTGGCTGGGAAGAGCCCCGCCCCCTCACATTCATCACTGCCATCTGACATTACAAGCTTGTATAACTTTTTGTACAACAAGCAATTGTTGCTCTCTCCCACCGAGCTGCATTCAATAAGCTAATGAATCACTTTGATGCGATAGCCCTGATATTGATTTTATGCCTCTGTGATTTGTTTTTACGCCGCCGTCTGTACACGTCTGACTGGCATCAGGGACCTTTTGAATGGCTGATATTAAGGCACAATTATATTTGAGATGTTTTGGAGCTTGATTTTATGGTGGATTGCAACAGCAAAATCAGTTGGTTTTAGTGCATCTTTAGGACACTATAAAGTGCATTTTATTTTTTACTGAATTCCATTTATTTCTAAATGAATGTTTTTCTGGATTCTATTTTAATTCAGTTAAAGTTTTATTTGCAATACATTAATTAGAGAGTGTACTAATTATAAAGACAGTTAGTTGACATGTAGGTGCAAAGCTACTCATTGTCAACAGATTGTACAAAAGGGACCATCAAAATAGGGCTGGGCGATATGACAAAAAAAGTGATCACGATTTTTTTTTTCATATGGAACGATCTCGATTTTTAATCACAATTTTTTTTTATCAGAAGACATCATGCAAAGTAGTATGATAATAATAATAAAAACCTATTTATTGTGCATCTGGATGTAA
>JAUCMT010000048.1:18575443-18591778 GCA_032357475.1 Enteromius thamalakanensis
GTGCGATGCAAGATTTAAAACAATGACGTCTTAGTAAATTACTGATATTAGCCTTGGAAACGATGGTCCCAGCTCTCTTCACGGCATTGACCAGCTCCTCTCGTGTAGTTCTGGGCTGATTCTTCACCATTCTTTGCATCCTTGATACCCCACGAGGAGAGATCTTCTGTTGGGTTTCAGTCCGAGATACGTTGACAGTCATCAATAGCTTCTTCTATTTTCTGACAATTGCTCCAACAGTTGTTCTTTTTTGACCAAGCTGCTTGACAATTGCCCCCTAGTCCTTTCCAGCTTTGTAAAGGTCTACAATTTTGTCTCTTTTGTCTTTTGACAGCTCTTTGGTTTTGCACATGTTGGTACTTAGACTTTGGCTGATTGTGAGGTGCACAGGAGTCTTTATGACAGCTAACGACCTCAAACAGCTGTTACTAATTTAGAATCATGAGCACAGTGGTCAGAAATCTGGCTGATAAGCAAGTGATTAAATACTTATTTGACACAGTAATACAATATGATTTCCGGATTTTAGATTCTGTCTCTCACAGTGGAAATGCACCTATGCTGAAAATTGTAGCCCTCCAAGTAAGTAAGAGAACTTACAAAATCACAGGGTGATCAAATACTTATTGACCTCACTGTATTTCTGAAAAATGTTGCATTTATGTATGTTTAATATATATTTATTTACAATATAAATTAAAAGAATAGATGTGAAAATGCATGGATATTTTCAAAATATATACTTTATGTGTGTGTATTTATAAATAAATAATAAATATACACAGAACATTATTCACTTTTGATTAGTTGAATGCATCCTTGATGAATAACAGATTCCCCAAAAACCAGTTCAAATTCCAAAACCAAAGACAAATTCTCCCAAAACAGTAGAGTCTACAAAAATGATGTACTTGCTTTGTAATACATTTTGATTTAATATATAGTGCCATCTACTCTAATCTATTTCTAACCCTAAAATCTGAGGTTAAGGATTTATAGGAATGACCAGCAAAAGAAGGTTGATCCAGGATTATGTTTTCGCTCGTTTAAACTACAACAGCTTGGATGATTTTAATAACCGGCTTCACCCTGCTTGACTTCAAACCACTTCCACCGATTGATCATTTTCCCAAACACTTTGTACATATAAGTTTGTATTGATTATGTAAAATGGATTATACCTTAATAAGTGGATTCTCTGTGTGCCTTCATGTTTTCCCACAGGAGAAGAGAATCTGCTGGCAATACTGAAAAGAAGATGGTGGAAGTACATGATTCTGGGATTGATTGATATAGAGGCTAATTACCTGGTCATCAAAGCCTACCAGTACACCACACTGACCAGCGTTCAGGTATATGAATGTGTTTATGAGTCTGTGCGTTGTGAAGGAAAGAAAAGACACCGAGGCTTTTATTGGGTCTGTCTGACTGGCAGTTAAACCTCGACTGTTTGCTTCACATCGCGCTTGTCATTTAATCTTCATTACAGCACTGTTTGTGCTGAAAGAGCCTTATTCACGTCACCGCTAATGGTGTTTGATTAGTGGCCAGAGGAGGTCTCAATGATTATTAGAGATTCCAGCAGAGAAAAGCATTGATTTTTTTCACTTCTCACTCTTCTATTGCCATCACGGACGGTCATTACGAGCACCCTTGTGGATGCACAGAGTGTCATCAACTATTTGTTAGGAAACGTACTGCCATCCACTCATTCATTAGCCTAGGCTACCCTACCATTAGACATTAAAAGGGACATTCAGACAGGCTTTTATCAGATCTGCAAGCGTAACTGAGAGGATCAGCTCTGATCAATCAGGATTTTATAATGCGCACAAAAGAAGACGTATCTTAAAACAAGACTGTGGTGTTATTGATTTTTTTGTTTTGTGATAAGATCCAATAGCATAATGATAGCACAGGACTACAGGTGAGTACAGATGCTGTTCGATTTTATAAGCCCCAAAAAACACACAAACAAACACTACGGCATTACTCACCCTTAGATTTTTTGTGGGTATTAATTGCAACTTCTAAAAAAGTATCTAGTATCTAACTAGTATCTAGTAACTTGTATCTTTAATAATTGACCTTTTGTTAAAAAAAATAAATAAAAAATTGTAAAAAGGAGTTTGTGTCAAAAATCTGAATAGTTTATATTCAGTCCTTGTTATAATTTGTGTTAGAAGTAGTAGTAGGCGTTATTGGCATTTACTGTCAACATTGTTAATATCAGCTAGAATTATATTAAATTATATCTATTAGTGCATAATTGGAGTTAATGCAAAAAATGTGGGTTAATGTACATTTTTACAATGAGCCGATTAACAAGGGATGCAAATAAACAGCATAATCATTATGAATTTCAAATATGACTTTTTTCTGTTATTATCATCAAAGCTGGTCTTTTCTATACACTGAAACAGCATGATTACTAGCTGACAAGTAAAGTTAGATCTCAGCTTAGTCTATTAATCACAATAATACAGTATATTAGATCAGTATATGCATTTTTTTCTCTTGCAGACAACTGATCATGTTTTTTACAGTTGTTTAGTTCAGGTTTTATCCACCTAGGGCATCCAGGACTGCCTCAATATAATAGGTGCATGGCATTCCTGCACAAATACACTGATTTGTTTTCAAGAGTCTTGTTTTTTGAACGCCCCCACTGCGGCCAATCAGCAGTTACCGCCATTTCAGCACTTCCCTGGTGCCTGCACAGCACAACCTGTGCGCCCAACTTTAAAGCGTTATCTGTCTCTATGTTTTCTACTCAGCACAAAAGAGAATTAGGCTTTCATCGTCGTAAAGTTCATAGCTCTCACAGCCACTGGAGACTGCAGCGTCTCTGATCAGCAGTGGAACCAGACGCTCCTGCAGGTCAATCAAAAACAGAAACCTTGAAGCACACCACCAGACTTCATAATGATTTCCACTGACTGCATTGCTGTGCAGTCAACTTTAATACAAATACTATAGATAGGCAACACTTTATTTTAGAAAGTCTGGTGGTGTTAGATGAGAAAGAAGCTTGTTTCTGCCACAGTATGAAAAAATACAAAGATTGCTTTTAATCTCACTAGTTTGTCTCACAATTCTGCGTTTTTTCTCACAATGAACTGAAACTTCTGTTGACTTTTCTCAGAATTTTGAGTTTACATCTCGCAATCAGTTTTTTTGGTTCCGGCCACACACACAAAAAAAAAGTTATTGCGACTTTTTATCTCACAATTAACCTTTTTCCTCAGCATTTATAATATTAAGTGTTTAGATTTCTGAACTCAGAACTGTGAGAAAAGCCTGAATTTTATTTTGAGATAAATGCATAATCTATACTCTCATTTATGTATTTATTAATTGTGTAGAGGAAACAAGCACCAGCAGAAAGTGTATCAATACAGAATTTGTTCAGGTCAGGGAGTTTGATTATATATGTAAAATATATTTATTTTTTAGAAGGAATCACACTAAATACATGTTAAATATCATGTTAAAAACACTCCAACAAAAGTTGATTGACAGCAGCGTGTCACACAGACTGAACTGGTGTCTCATCTCAGACCCGCCCTGAGTGAGCCGTCATCAGACCGAGATGCAGAGACAAGCAAGACTCCTAAGAAATTAAGGTGTTTTGTTGTTGAATGTATTAATGAACGTAGCAGTAGTCATTTACTCCAGACATCCGAGTAACTGAAGACGCGGAAGATTAACATTATGTTTGGTTCTGAAGGCAAAAGCGCCCTTGATCAACCGGAATGCGTTTATGTTTGCGTGAATCATTCATGATCGAGCCTCACTTACAGAAGCAGTGAGTATAATTTCTTTTAATGAATCCTTTGCAAATCGCCTTTCCTAATAATGTGCTAATTAGCAAGTTTCTCTATGAATTTGACTAAAAAAAGATCCTCAGAGAGCAGCTCAGAAAAGAGGGGCGGGGTCAGTGGAGCTTGTGAAGATTTAAAGGAGAAGTACACAGAACAGAGTGATTTCTAAAAAGCTGTTTCTGACATTTTTAGAACTATCTTTGAGAAACTTTAAAACAAACTATATTACAAACTTTCCATTAAGACCATAAATAATCATATTAGCTTGTGAAACTGGGTTTGTATGACCTCTTTAAAACATTAGTGGTTTTGTTACTAACTCAATGTCGCATAGAGCTTCTGAGAAGTTATGACTTTTAGGTTTTATGTTTAGATCTCGTCACACCCCTACTAACCAGCGTATGCTGTTTTTCTCAACAGGGTATTGATGTATCAATGTAACAGAAGTCCTATTTTTCCTATTCAATAGTTGTTTAAATAAGATTTGATACTGAGATCCCACATAAATTTATCATAAGTATTAACTTTTATGGTTTGTGGTTAAAGTAAATTTTTAACAGCCTAGTAAGAGTAATAGGATATTTATAAATTGTACAGTAAAAGTAGCCCATGTGAAGTTGTGTATAGTAGGAATCAAATGAAGTCCCAAACAAAAACAGAAAAAGAAGCTAAATCCAGAAACAAGCCAGAAGCTTTAAAACAAGCAGTGCATGTTCAGCTGTAAATGAGCAAGAAATATTCTCAGGTTTCTAGTTTAACGCGGTAGCTTGTTTGATGAGGTCAGTTGGGTTGCTGCTCATCCCACACTGGAACGCATCATGTTTAGCTCTTCTCCACATGAAGAGATGCCGTGTGCCGTTTCCCCTGTGGTTCACAACCAGCGTATTTTAACATTTTTATATAGACAGTAATGAGGTTACACAACAGCTCATCAATATTAATAGGCAGTCATGCCGAACCATGCGATGGAGCCGCTCTTTAAAACATTTGCCCATTAAGGGTAGATGATTACTTGTTATAGATGGTCATGGTGTTGGCTGAGGTCCAGAATGCAAATATCTTGACTATATGCTTATTTTTTCTCTCCTTTTCTCTTTTTCGTTTAGGTGAGCCAAAAATTGCGTTGTTTTAATAAATGTCTCTGATCTTGGTGCATAAATGGAGGCGTTGTATATTATATCTCTTATGTGTCCTTCAGTCATTGAGGCCTTATGTAAAATGTATTTCCTCTAAACTTTTTAGTATCTCACTAGAGGAATATGAACAGGTTAGAGCAGAAAATTGGACTCTGGAATGGGATCAGTTGACTCGAATGACAGTTTGCAGCGAGCACTGCAGCATCACCACAGAGCTGTTAAATGAGTTCACACTGATTCCACACCTTCATCCACAGAGCTTTCTGGTGAAGGCTATCAGTCAGCATCGGAAAATAAAAATAGCCTACATTTTAAGTTTTTGAGTAGCAGTGAGTTCCTATCATTCTATCTGTTGTTCTGTCATGTATTCAATTTTCTATATCTGAATTTGAATTAAAAATGTTTTTTGAGAGTTATTTTGTATAAATGTTGGATATTATAAATTGTTCTGCAATATAGGATTCTATTGATCTATCGTTCTGTCTGTAATATATATATACTGTATATTTATCGTTCTAATGTTCATTCTATCCATCACCTGTTCTATCTATCTGTCATTCTATTTTCTATAATTGAAATTTTTGTACTACTTTTGTAGCTTTATATGAAATATAAATTTTTCTATTGATAATTCTATTGTTCTATCATTCTTTTGTTCTATCTTTCTATATATCGATCTATCAATCAATCTATCTATCGTTCTGTCACATATTGTTCTGACGTTGTATCTATCCCGTTTTTATTTTCTATAATTTGTATAATTTAAAAATCTTTATTTGTTATTTTTAAAAGGAGATATTTTGTATGCATATGGTATACATCAAAACATGTTTTTAATTTTTACTGAATACAGATTTTTTATGTATTCCACAGCTGCTGGACTGCTTCGTGATTCCTGTGGTGTTGCTGCTGTCGTGGTTCTTCCTGTTAGTCAGGTATAAGGTGCTGCACTTTGTGGGTGTGGGCGTGTGTCTCCTGGGCATGGGCTGCATGGTGGGCGCTGACGTGCTGGTGGGCCGACAGCAAGGCCTCGGTAAGTCCTAGCCCCTCTCATGATGCCGCGGTACAGCCTGAATATTAACCATAAACAATAACCCTCTCTCATTTCCCCTGGGTGGTGTTTTGTTTCACATGCAGCCACAATCCAGACGTTACATCAGTGTAAAGCACTGCCTAATCCTCCCGAGAATCCTGGATCATTGCGGATTGATTCAGTTTCAGAGTCTGTTATTAAATATAAATGAACAGTAGGGGCTTGTCCATACAATTTCACACACAGCTTTCCCCACGGGGCGGTCTAACGAAAATCACACTAATTTGCAGAGATTCTGCTGTTGTTAGAGTTGTCTCTGAATAATTTACTTACAGCTGAGTTAATGTTACATTTACATTTATGCATTTGGAGAGTGACTTTCGAGTATACGTTTTATTAGCATGCTTGTTCCCTGAGAATTGAGATGTCTTACACTTGCATTAAAAATAGTGTTTTTGAGTTCAGTTCATTTTTTAGCATGTATATTTGTATTACCTAATAAGGCTCATGTTTGTTTCATACAGGGGACCATAAGCTTTTAGGGGATTTATTGGTTCTTGCTGGAGCGACGCTCTATGGCATCTCCAATGTTTGTGAGGAGTTTATCGTAAAGAACCTGAGCCGGGTCGAATTTCTGGGAATGATGGGTCTCTTTGGCTCCTTCTTCAGTGGTATCCAATTGTAAGTCTCTTACTATTAACTTTTAAAAATCAAATGATTGTATATTTGTGCCCTTTCATCCTGGTCTGTTAGCTTTGAATCCATCAAGAATACTTTTAAAACTTAACATTTTTTTAGGACAATTATGTTTTTGTCCAATAAAATGCTTTAATTAAAAGTCTTTTTAATGACTGTATTTTAGGGGTCCACAATATGTACTACCATTGAAAAGATCGGGGTCAGTAATATTTTTTCTGGATCAAGGATGAATTAAATTGATCAAAAATCATAGTAAAATGATTACACAAAAGATTAATGTTTCAAAAAAAGAGTTTTAAATCTTTTAAGCTATTTTTAAAAATATACAGTATGACTATGGCAATATAAGTAGTTTACATTGTTTTACAATTTATTGCTTATTTATTTAAATGTATCACTATTAGTTACAATTATATGCACTGCTAAAAAAAGGGAACACTTAAACAACACAGTGTAACTCCAAGTCAATCACACTTCTGTGAAATCAAACTGCCCACTTACTGTATGAAGCAACACTGATCGACAATCAGTTTCACATGCTGTTGTGCAAATGGACAACAGGTGGAAATTATAAACAATTAGCAAGACACCCCCAATAAAGGAGTGGTTTTGCAGGTGATGACCACTTCTCACTTCTTATGCTTTCTGGCTGATGTTTTGGTCACTTCTGAATGCTGGTGGTGCTTTCACTCTGGTAGCATGAGACAGAGTCTACAACCCACACAAGCGTCTCATGTAGTGCAGCTCATTCAGGATGGCACATCAATGTGAGCTGTGGCAAGAAGGTTTGCTGTGTTTGTCAGCATAGTGTCCAGAGCATGGAAGCACTACCAGGCGACAGGCCAGTGCATCAGTAGATGTGGAGGAGGCCATAGAAGGGCAACGACCCAACAGCAAGACCACTACCTCTGCCTTTGTGGAGGAGGTGCAGGAGGAGCACTGCCAGAGCCCTGCAAAATGACTTCCATCAGGCCACAAATGTGCATGTGTCTGCTCAAACTGTCAGAAACAGACTCCATGAAGCCCGACGTCCACTGGTGCAGGTCCACATGCAGGACGTTTGACATTTGCCAGAGAACACCAAGATTGTCAAGTTCACCACTGGCGCCCTGTGCTCTTCACAGATGAAAGCATGTTCACACTGAGCACGTGACAGAATCTGGAGACACCGTAGAGAATGTTCTGCTGCCTGCTGTGGGTCAGTAATGGTGTGGGATGGCATTTCTTTGGAGGGCTGGGCCACACAGCCCTCCATGGGTTGGCGTTTGGTTCCTTGCAAGACGCATGCTAGACCTCATGTGGCTGGAGATTAGCAGTTCCTGCAAGACGAATGCATTGATGCTTTGGACTGGTCGGCCCGTTCCCCAGACCTGAATCCAATTCAGCACATCTGGGACATGATGTCTCACTCCATCCACCAACACCACGTTGCACCACAGACTGTCCAGGAGTTGGCAGATGCTTTATTCCAGGTCTGGAAGGAGATCCCTCAGAAGACCTTCTGCCATCAGGAGCATGCCCAGGCATTGTAGGGAGGTCATACAGACACTTGGAGGCCACACACTACTGAGCCTCATTTCGACTTGTTTTAAGGACATTGCATCAAATTTGGATCAGCCTGTAGTGTACTTTTGCACTTCAATTTTAAGTGTGACTTCAAATCCAGACCTCCATGGATTAATACATTTGATTTCCATTGATAATTTTTGTGTGATTTTTGTTGTCAGCACATTCAACTATATAAAGACCTAAATATTTAATACGAATATTTTATTCATTCAGATCTAGGATGTTGTCACAATTAGCTGGAGTTGCCAGCCCAGTTAAATGGTTGGCACTCCAGCATCAGACTTGAACTTATTTTGAAGTTTTGTACTTTAGACTTGTGTTTTGTGTCTGTTTTCATTCATGGACTCATTCACACAAACTCTGTCTCCGCCCATCTTGTTTGTTACCATAGTCTTTTTTTGCAAGTTTCCACCCACTGACCTAGTTCCCTCCGTCGTTTGGAGTGTTAGTTGGAGTTTTCCCTGTGTTTTCCTGCCTTGTATTTTTGCTGTTGTCGATCTTGCCTGTTTTTCCGGACTCTTGCTTTCGTCTTGCTCTTTTGGATACTGTTTACCCATTGCCTGACTCACGCTACGGACTCCTCTGATATGGATGTTTGCCGGTGATTACCCTGCTTGTCTGTCTATGCTCTATGTAACTCAATAAACAGACTACTGTCACGTTTTATGTTTGTATAGTTCTGTTTAAGTCTGTGTTTTTGTATTCTGGATTTAGTTTCGTTTTCATGTCTTCCTGTTTTGGTTTCGTTTTTAGTATTGATTTCCTGTTTGCCCATATTTGGTTGTTCCTGTCATTAGTAGTTTGATTTGTATCCACCTGTGTCTCTCACCTGTTCTAAGTTCTCCCTAATGTCCTCTAGTTTAAAAGCCAGTTCAGTTTGTCTTGTCCTTTGTCTGTGATTAATGTTATTTGGCGTCCGTTGTTGTGAAAACCTTACCTGTCTGTTTCTTTGCCGTTATTGGAATAAATATCTTGAATATTATTTGGAACTTTGATTCAGCCTTGTGATTCACCGAAGCGGACCGTGACAATAAGTGGGAACACTAAGCTAAAATTGCTCATACACCAATCAGCATCAGGACAAAAATAAATAGAGACACAGATGAACTAATGCATTTCCATTCATAAGTAAATTCCAAAAATCCCATTTTTGACTATAATATTTTACAGTTTGCACAGTATTATTTAAACGTTTACCTAATATATATATATATATATTTATTAAAAATGCAGTAAAACTTCAATAATAATATATTCCAACAGTTTTATTTTTTGCAATATGTACAAACTGTTTTACAGAGTCATAAATCTTACATAAAAGGCACATACATTGCACACACACAATTACACACTGCACTTTTAAGTCTTTGCCAGTGTAAAAAAAGACCTTTTTCATCCATACTGCTGTATTTAGCACTTGCACTTAACACCTGAGAGTTTTTTCATTCACCTGTTCCTGTGGGATTTTTTTTTTTACAGTCCTAGCCTATTTTAAGAGAGAACCATATGGTGGATGGTGAAGCTGTGAGCAGATTTGTGAATAATATGCCAAATTATGGTTGCTAGTCCTGGTCATGTAATAAATAAGGAGTATGTGAATACAAGCACAGCACTACATCCGTCTTGCTAAGAATAGAAGGACTCTGTGTGAAATAATTTTTCACGAATTCGCAGAATGGCAGAATGAGGCGCTGTGAAACAAACTAAATACTCGGAGTCATCATTTCTAGCCACACAAAACTAGAGCAGCACGCATGTATGACTTACAATTTTTAACTCATATAGTCTGTGCATATTTAACACTAACTCCATAGAAATGCACACGTCACAAATATATCAGTAGTTCCCAACTAGCTTTTCATTTCAGGACTCATATTTTAAATAGAGCACAAGTTGTAGACCTAAACTGCTCTAAAGAGCAAGTTTTATCACTATGTTGTTCTGCAAATAAGTCACTGACACAATGATAAACAAGTAACGATAGTATCATCAAAAGTACTGAATTATTAAGTAAATATAATTCCCCATTGCTAGACTAGCTAGTCTCTGCTGTGTCAGACAATGACATCTTTCTCCTTTGTTGTCTTGCTTTCAAGTGCAATTTTAGCGGTAAAATCTTGTAAAAACGCTGTTCCCGTACTATACACAGGGAAAACTGTAAACAACAAACCAAGATTAAATGTAAAAATTCAGAGTTGGGTATAGCGCGTTACACAGTAAGGCATTGCTGTAATCTGATTACTTGGTAAAGCAGTAAAGTAATGCATTACATTTTAAATTGAGGTAATTTGATTACAGTTACTTATGTCAATAAAATAACGCTACTTAAGTTACAAATGCCGTGTTTAAATTGTGAGCTAAAATATGAATGAGAGAGTGTGATAAAAGAGAATGTGAGCTGAAATACAGAAGATTTAGATGCAATGAAAGGTCGAATTTCAGTTTGTAAAAACAAACAAAAAACGACTCATCAGAATGAGATCATCCACTGTATAAACCTGTGTCGGCATCACAACTCAAGGGTTATTCCTCAAAGTGTGTCTTCACGCACGTATTACTTTTTCAAAGAATATTTGTTATTGGCTTTATTTAATAATAGACACGCTTTCTTCAGATATCAGGACTGATATCACCTGTCCGTTTCTGCTGAGGGATTTTCTATTTTTTTTTTTGTATTTTTGTTTGTTCGTTCGTAACGTTTCATTTTTGCACTATTTCATTCATTTTGGTTTTTCATTCTCTCTCTGTATTTATTTTTATTGCTTTCAGGGTTACTCTCCGTTAGATCCAGCGCACGGCAAACAGCGTGACTTCTTCTGGAGGCCGACTGCTTTACCCAGACTGGGTTTTGGATTTTTTGGAACTATGGACTGATTCGAGACTGAGCCTTGGGTTCTGCCTGCCCGACTGTTTGCTTTTGCCATTTTTTGCAAGCCTTCTGTTAAAAAAAATAAAATAAAATAAACAAATATATATATATATATAAGCTATAAAAATAATAATAATAATAAAATAAACAATATATGAAATAATGAAAAAAATAATGAGTTTATCTTTCTTTTTTAGGTTTGATAACTTGAAAAGTAAACTGAAAGTAAAGTAATTAGTAATCTGATTACTCTTTAAATGCAGTGATCAGTAATGTAATCAAATTACAATTAGTAATTAGTCATCTGTAACAGATTAAGTAACTTAATGTTAATTTTACAATAAAATGTTGTTAATTGTACAGTTTTTAGAAGTAATTAGAACAAATCCATGTACAATTTACAGATAAAAACTGCAAACTGATATTCCCAGAATTCCCTGAGTAACACGCCACAGAGTATCATTTATGTCAATTTGGGCTTTATGTTACATCTTCTGTTGTTTCATGAATGTTTATTGCATTATTTAAGTGTCATGTGTTACCATGATGGTGTTTAGTGCTCGTGTGAATGACTCCTTCCACTGTATATATTAGTATATACTTCTGCTTCTGATGAGCTTTGATGATTCTTCATGTGGCTTTCTCTTTTACCAGCTGCAATATTATGTTGCTTGTCAGTTTGTTAAAACAGATTTTATTAGCAGTGGTTTACCAGCACAGTCTCACAGCAATTAGTACATATTTTACCAGGTGGCAAATTTTGCTAAATCATTCTTATTTTAAGAGTTACCAATTTGTGTGAATTTGTACGAATGACCTACATCTAAAGACCCCTAAACCTGCCTGTTACTGTGGTTTAGACAAATCGAATTTGTACGAATTAGCACACATTTGCCAACTCGTAAAATACATGTGAGAACATTCAAAGGCTTCACTCACCATTGAAAAGCATAACATTTTTATACAGGACTGAGTTTCAACTTTTGAAAAACATTGTTCATGTGCTACAATATCTAGCAGTATTATTTTTTCATGATTTTCATGAAAAATTAGTCATTAGAATCATCAATGAACATTTTCAGGCAGTACATCTGTTGACTGATTAACACTGAATTAAATAAAAAATAAATTAAATGTAATGTTAAATGTATTTATAGTTTGGCCTGTAGTCTGATGAAGGGAGAAGTCAGTGGCAGTGAAACGGCATGATGGGACTGATGGATGCCTGATCAGACCTCAACAAGCCTCCAGACACAGCAGACAGACATCCACTTCATCATCATCCACACAAAACCCATCCATACATCTACAACTGGATACGGTGAGTTTGTTGAGCTGGTTATGATTGCAATAATGAAACCTCGGCTTTCTAATGAACAGAGAGAGCAAATCTGATTTAGCAGGAATATTTATGACTGGGTGTACTTCACTGAGTCTTACATAATAATAATAATAATAATAAAAAACATCATAAAGAAATGTAGATAATTACAATATTACAAAATCCACCAACGGCAGATTTTATTAGCAGAAATAGCTGCTTATAAATACCACCATGAATTGTCAATGCAATAGTCACAGAGGAGGATATGAAAAATAAACTGCTTCTATTGTGTGTGTTTCCAGGGAATCGTACCTTTATAATGCTAAATGCCAGGATCAATCTATTCAGCACAGAAATCAATACAAAAAAGGTCTTCTTGCCTGCATTAAGTCAGAATGGTCAGCTTCCAGCATCAGATAGTAAAGCAGAAATCTCTGCCAATAATCATACAAATGGGAGAAGTAGAAATAATAAGACACATTTACCCAAACGTGCATCACCTCACTCTGAGCCAGTTAAATAAATACATGTGAAAATTGGATTTTCCCACCTTTCAAACATCTCTCATAGGACTTTGATAACAATAATGGGCAACTGGCGGATTTAATGAATCACATTTGTTGTAAAATTGCTATAAAAGGCTATCAACAGCTAACAGTTTCTTCTAATTCAATAGATGTTCCAAAGCACTGTGTGAGGCTTGTGAGGATGCCAGATCCGGTACAATTACTCCCAAATGTTCCTTCATCAGATGCTCTGCTGCATTGCTGTCACAAGAACATTGTTCTCAAATGATCTGAAGCATTAAGCTTAAGTGACTGCAAATAGATTACAAATAAAACCTAAATTCAATTCGATCGAGTAAAGATCATTCTGAACACTGCTTTGATGGGGTTTTTATAAGGTTTTTGTCCCTTGAATGGTAAATGAGACCCGGTTAAACATTGTCTGCCTGAAAATAACTTATTATTTTTAGCTCGCAAACGCTTCATTGTAAAGTAATAAAGCAGAAAGTACAGTCTAATGCAAGTGAACGGAATTGGATGATGGTTTTCTTGCTAGAGTAATTATATTTTTCTTTCTGAGGGATATCTCAGAGAAAAAGAAAAGCATATTGGCAGTTGTAATGACTCAGGAAGATTTCTGTGTGCTTTACAATTCTGATTTATAAGATGAGTGAGCTAGACAACCCAGAAGCTACAGCATTCAATGTAAGAATAGTGCTTACTTGTAAAATGCTAGCTAGGGAAACGTAAGCTATTTTTAGATCAGACTATTTATGCCGCCTATAGCTGAGCTGGTTGGTAGCGCTCATTAAACTGTTCAGCCTTTCAGCTGAGTTCATCTTCATTCCCTGCTCAAACTCACCGCCGCGTGCAAAGCATTGAGCATATCTGAGCTCAGAGCGTTTTACTCCACCACGGTCTAGCCAGAACGGATTTTGGGGGGTTTGTTTCCTACTGACCCTACCACAAGTCTATGTAAATGACATTTAAGGGCTTTTACAGGCACATGCTGATCAGCTCCTTCTGAGGGCTTCCCCAGATAATAGGTAGTAAATTACCAGGTATGCCTGTCTTTGGGGACTCGTTGCCATAACAACCTCAGGTTTCCTTGTAGCTGAAATAGGAATGTACTCATGACCTCGTCTTGGAAACTCAAAACAGATCTATCTTAGACCCTCAGAAGCTTGTTTAAACCAATCATGCAGTACTAGAAAACAAAATGACATTCTTACATAGAAACATGACCAAATATATGGCTAAAGAAATTCAAGCACTACCCCCGTAAATCCATGTTGAGCATTTACCAAGAGGTTTTCCTGCAGAATTTGTTTATGGTACAAAGACCCCTTCATAGGCCAAAAGATCAAAGCATGTCACAGCACCATAGCATCATAAAAACAGCTTCATATTAGTTTTTTCATAGACTTATTCTCTGTAATGAATACCTGAAGCAACTAAATAAAAATGCAAAAAGGTACATAATATTGCTGTTACAGAAACATCACAACAAGCATGTATTTCAATGAGTCTGGATTCACATTTTTTCCAAATTCTGTGAATTATACAGCAAAATTCTTTTCTATGACTGAATTCTTCAATTCTGTCCGCATTTTCTTATTGCAGAAATCATAGACCCCTAACTGTGTTAAATACAAGGGTCCATGTAGTGAAAGCCACATATTATGTTTATACCCAAAATCTAATTGGTTTCCACTTAGTAGCCAAAGCTCACTCTTGAAAGAACATGAGTCAAATTAGAACAGGCAAAGATTCGAACATTTTCCTCGAGCGGACACTTCTATCTTCCTCTGACCAGACTTCTACTTTTAAAGAAGTCTTAATTATCTCATTACTGACCAAGACATGCATTTAGCTCATTTATTCAAGCGTAGCCTTACATCTAGATGGCTCTTTGATTGATAAGGTGAAAACCTACGCATGGTTGAAGCCCTGCTGGGCTATTCCCTCCTAACAGCAGGACATGACAGACAGCTGAAGCATTGAAAGTTATTTTTAAAAGAATTCACAGATTTGACAGAGATCTCAGTGGACCCCAATCTCCTGATCAACACAGGAAACTGAATTGTGAGTAGACCGGAGAGTGAGGTAAGGGAAGAAAAGCATTTTAAGTAGAAATTCAGAGAACATGTTGACATTTAATAACTAACAGGATCACTCCGCGAGAGTGCTTTAATAATCTCTCCTCTGATCCCGCCACTAATCACAGCAAAGCCTGATAAATACCCGCTTCCACTGATGAAGACCATAAAGTCATACAAATAATATAAATATAATATATCTTGTGCAGTGATTTATTAAAAATAGACTTGACCAATGAGCATAAAGGGACGTTTAATTCCCGCCCACATGTACAAATCGAATATTTAAGCTGTTAATTTTTTTTCCTACCATGGAACGAAAAACAAAACCTTAAGCTGTATTCTCGTTTTTTACTTGTTTTGAATGAAAAAAAAAATAGCTCAAATATAGCTCGCTGTAGTAAGTAATGTAGCCAGCTATAGCAAAATTCAAATTTCCAGCAAATTAGACGCAACACACATACAAATATTGGGAATAGTAACATCCTCATGCTATTCCTATAAAGGTGATGATATCAATTAGATGATTTACTAAAAATGTACAATAAATAAATTAATTAATAAAATCATCTTGTCAGTCATCAGAAGACTCATCTGACTTCAGCGGCGGAGAGTTCTTTAAGGTTGGTAGCAGGCAGATACAGCAGGAAGCATACAAACCATAATAGTCAGCAAGAGAGAGCGAAGAGAGGAGTGACGTTATACACTGAAGTTATATAGCCTTCAGAATCAGCTGCATTCATGCTAAAGGCAGCACAGTAGAGCGTCTGATCCCTCGTTCATCAGATTAAGTGTTTACACAACACCGTTTAAAACTAATGTGTTTTGACTGAAAATGGCAACTTGGGTTTCAAAGTGACCATTTTTGGAAAATGCATATTGCTACCGTCACTGTATAAACAACAACAACGACCAGCACATTTGTGAAAACACAAATCATGCGCATGCATATTACTACAGGAGTTCAGAGTGACGTCACCCACTGCACACTGCTGCATCTCTTTTAGTGTTGTTGTTGTCAGTACACAGTTTTTTCAGTTTTCACTTCATCATTGTCATGTAAACATACCCTAAGACTGAAGATATGTGTTTAGTCTCAGTCATTTCTTTTACTGGAGGAAAACCATTAACCCTTTAATAATAGTTAATGGTTGTCTTTTGAAAGCCATATTTCTCATGTTACAAAAACAGCATTCTTTCATCTTAGAAACATTGCGAAGCTACGAAACATGTTACCTGTTTCTGATGCAGAAAAGCTAGTTCATGCATTCATGAC
>JAUCMT010000048.1:18596770-18607688 GCA_032357475.1 Enteromius thamalakanensis
AACTAAAATAACAAAATCTAACCAAGATATGTTATTACTTTGGTTCTGTAGAGTGGCCTTAGAACATAAAAATAGACCAGTCAAATTGACCCACTGACAGTACAAACGCCATACGAACGATTGTGTGTCTGACACCATGATCTGCAGCACTGGGGCTCCTCAGGGGACTGTTCTGTCTCCTTTTCTTTTTAATCTCTATACATCGGACTTTAAATTCAGGATCATGCCATCTACAGAAGTTCTCTGATGACTCTGTGGTGGTGGGATGTATTAAGGACGGTGTCTGGGGAGAGACAGTGGACATGGTCTCTGTGTACAAATACCTAGGAGTGCATTTGGATAATAAACTGGATTGGTCAGTTAACACAATGGCCCTCTATAAGAAAGGACAGAGCAGGTTGTACTTTCTGAGAAGGCTCAGAACTTTCAACATCTGTAATACTATTCTTCGGATTTTTTACGAATCTGTGGTGGTGAGTGTCGTCTTCTTTGCCATGGTCTGCTGGGGATGTAACATAAAAGCGGTAGACAGAAACAGATTGGACAAGGTCATTAAAAGGGCGGGATCTGTCCTGGGTTTGGATCTGGACTCTGTTGATGTTGTGGCAAAGAGGAGGATTCTGTTAAAAATACGAACAATCTTAAACAATCCTTCTCATCCGCTATACAGAGTTCTCACCGACTAGAGGAGCAACTTCAGCCAGAGACTAATTATGAATAAGTGTTCTACGGAGCGTCACAGGTGATCTTTTCTTCCTACAGCCATTAAATTATATAACTCTTCTCTTTAGAATTTTTATTACAGGTCAGGAACTGTAAGTAGTTCCTGGTTGATAACTAATAACATTTTATACATTTGTTTATACAATTCAATGTTTTAATGTGCAATATTTGCAATATTTGCAATATTTATTTTTGTTATATTAGAAGCGTTCTTTGAATAAACCATTTGCATTGATTCCTTCGCGTCCTTTGCTCCTTGCCTCACGGGAGGAACTGAACACTACATACATCGTCACAGTTTTAGTGCAATAGGTGTCACAAACAGCAGCGGGAACCCTCTCCCGAGTTTTAGTTCCAGGCAATGGTCTCCAGCCTGCCAACAACACTGTGCCACACAGCGCCCCCTGGCTCCCCCGAGGCAAACTCCTGAACGCCAGTCTCTGGAGACCCTACCCCAGGCCTATCACGACCTTCACAAGGCATTTAGCAAGGAGAAGGCCACCCTGCTACCGCCCCACAGGGACACGGACTGCGCCATCGACCTACTCCCAGGAGCTACGCCACCTCGTGGCCGGATTTACCCCCTGTCCCAGCCAGAGACTCTTAGCATGAAAAAATACATCGACGAGGAGCTCGCCAAGGGGTTCATTCGCCCATCCACGTCACCCATCTCTGCAGGTTTCTTCTTCGTTAAAAAGAAGGACGGCTCTCTACACCCCTGTATCAATTAACGAGCCCTGAACGAACTGACCATAAAGTACCGCTACCCACTACCCCTGGTCCTGGCGGCCCTGGAACAGCTCCGCAGGGCCCGCCTTTTCACCAAGTTGGACCTCCGCTGCGCGTACAACCTGGTACGCATCCGGGCTGGGGACGAGTGGAAGACGGCCTTTTCCACCACCACGGGGCACTACGAATATCTCGTTATGCCCTTCGGATTATCGAACAGTCCCTCCGTCTTCCAGGCCCTGGTTAATAACATCTTTCAGGATATGCTGAACCAGTTCATGATCATCTACATCGATGACATTCTGATTTACTCGAATGATCTCCAAGAACACCTGCTACACGTACGGGCGGTACTTCAGAGACTCATACAGCACCAGCTCTACGCCAAGCTCCCAAAGTGCGAATTCCACCTCCATACTATTTCCTTTTTGGGGTATATCATCAGCACTGAGGGAGTGGCCATGGACGATAAGAAGGTTTCCGCCGTGGTAAACTGGCCCCAACCACAGTCCATCAAGGAGCTCCAGCGTTTCCTGGGCTTTGCGAACTTTTATAGGAGGTTTATTCGGGGGTTCAGCCTCGTCGCCGCCCCCCTCACCTTGATGACTCGTGGAAACACCCAGCGTCTAAAATGGACTATTGAAAGCGAGAAGACATTCCAGGATCTAAAATCATGCTTCACGTCAGCCCCCATCCTCCACCACCCCAACCCCGATCGCCAGTTTATTGTCGAGATCGACGCCTCCAACTCCAGGGTTGGTGCTATCCTCTCGCAACATCATGGCGACCCTCCTAAGTTATTTCCTTGTGCATACTTTTCTCGCAAATTGAACTCTGTGGAGAGAAATTACGAGGTTTGTGACAAGGAACTACTAGAAAGTGTTGCAGAACATGAGGAACGTTTCAGAGAAACTTGGTTGGAACATGCGGGTTTAAACAACAGTCAGAATCTTGACAAGGACACTGGTATGCCTTTAAAAACTGCATTTTTGAATGGACTGAAACCTGAGATTTCTGAAACTCTTAAAATCAAGTATGACAACTAGGATTGCATTGCAACAACATTCATCCAGATTGTTGAATGGTCAGCAAAGATTGAAAGAACGCAGGACGTCAAACTCAGAGCTTTGCAATCCAAAATCTTGTATAACAACAGGACAATAACGTATGAAAAAGGTGAATATCAGACACACTCAAAAATTAAAACTCAAGGAAGGTACAGGAATTGCAACGAGGAAGGACACTGGGTTCGTGATTGCAAGATGAGCCTAAAACATCAAAGTAATGATGAGGACAACACCTTTTGAAGAGGCAGTTGACAGTCAAACAAAAACAGACTCTGCTAAATGTTGTGAAGCTGCAGGCAAACTGAAGAACCTCTCTCTGCAGCACCAGCTAGCGACATCTCATCCAAAAGCTTATGGACTCCATGTGTATGTGAACAAGAAGGGGAAAGCATGCACCGAAACCTCAACAACTGAAGCCAAAGATGATGTCCTAGAAAACAAGCCGCAAAAGGAGAGAGGTACAGCGGCAATAAGACAACTACACAGACAGCAGGACAGTAAACAAATGCAAGAGCACAAAGAAGTTTCCTCACTGATCAAAATTGGAGTTGAACAGCAAGATGTCAACCAATGCAAAAAAGAAAACCACAAGGAAGCTACAAGGATAATATGCCCTATTGAACATGTCCAAGGCCAGCCCATGTCCAATACAAATCCAAAATGTGATTCAAGATTCAAAGAACTTTATTAATCCCAGAGGGAAATTGCTCTTGGTTATACAGTTGCTCAGATTAATCAGGTTATAGAATAAAATAGAATAAAATAAAACAGTAATTAGAACTGAGACATAATTTAGTTAATAATTTAGCCGGCTTGTTGGGATTCCTGGTGGAACGTGGCGGTAAGGGCTGGATCAAGGATATCCCGAGCTGGGATCCAGCACCTCTCCTCGGGGCCGAAACCCTCCCAGTCGATAAGGTACTGTAAAACCCCGCCTCGACGTCGAGAGTCCAGAATCCGGTTGACCTGGTAGATGTCACTGTTCTCAGGGGCAAGGGGAGGAGCCTCCGTCGGAGCAGCTTCGTCTAGGCCGCTCTCTCCTCCCGGATCAGCAGCAGGCTTAAACAGGGAGATATGGAAAGTGGGTGAGATATGATAGTTCTCAGGTAATTCCAAACAAAAAGATACAGGTGTGATTTGTTTGATAATTTTGAAGGGACCCACGTACCTCGGACTCAGCTTTCTGCAGGGGAGGCGAAGACGAAGGTCTCTGGATGACAGCCAGACCCACTGACCCACTTGGTATCCTGGGCCCTCCCTTCGACGACGATTAGCTTGCTGGGGGACTCGGCGGACGGCTTGTCGTAGCTGGGTATGAGCGGCGTCCCAAGTGGCCTCACTCCTCTGCAGCCAGTTATCAACGGTGGGTAGATTTGTGGGTTCTCCTGACCAGGGGAACAGTGGTGGTTGGAAGATCCGTGACAAAGTCGATGGCGATGTGTGACCATGGCCTTTGGGGAATGGGCAAGGGCTGGAGGAGGCCCGCTGGACGAAGATGAGAGGCCTTGGAGATGTTACATGCCACACAGTCCTTGACAAAGGCTATTACATCCTGTGGGAGCGTGGGCCACCAGAAGCGATTTGTGACGAGCTCCTGGGTGGCCATGACTCCGGGGTGGCCCGCACTGGGGTTGTCATGCACCATGTGGAGAAGGCGTGGACGGAGACCCTCGGGGACATAAACACGGAGCGTGGTGGGCAGTTGGGGGGGGTAGGATCCTCCCTCAGGGCGTCATTGATCTCCGCCATGATGTCCCAAAGCACTGGGGCCACAATGCGGGTGGGATTAATGACGGTAGCGACTTGGTTGTCCAGCAAGGGTAGGTCAAACTGCCGAGATAGAGCATCCGCCTTGCTGTTCTTGGAACCCGGTCTGTAGGTGATCTTAAACTCAAAGCGAGAAAAGAACAGGGACCATCTAGCTTGGCGGGAGTTGAGGCGCTTGGCAGATCTTAAATATTCCAGATTTCGATGATCCGTGAGCACCAGGAAGGGGGTGCTTGCTCCCTCCAGCCAGTGTCGCCACTCTTCTAGAGCTGCCTTCATGGCTAGTAGTTCCTTGTCCCAAACCTCATAATTTCTCTCTGCAGAGTTTAATTTGCGAGAAAAGTATGCACACGGAAATAGCTTGGGAGGGTCGCCATGATGTTGAGAGAGGATAGCACCGACCCCGGAGTTGGAGGCGTCGACTTCGACAGTAAACTGACGATCGGGGTTGGGGTGGTGGAGAATGGGGGCTGACGTGAAGCGTGCTTTTAGATCCTGGAATGCCTTCTCGCTTTCAATAGTCCATTTTAGACGCTGGGTGTTTCCACGAGTCAGCGAGGTGAGGGGGGCGGCGATGAGACTGAACCCCCGAATGAACCTCCTATAAAAGTTCGCAAAGCCCAGGAAACGCTGGAGCTCCTTGATGGACTGTGGTCGGGGCCAGTTTACCACTGCGGAAACCTTGTTATCGTCCATGGCCACTGCCTCCGCGCTGATGATGTACCCCAAAAAGGAAATAGTATGGAGGTGGAATTCGCACTTGGGGAGCTTGGCGTAGAGCTGGTGCTGTATGAGTCTCTGAAGTACCGCCCGTACGCGTAGAAGGTGTTCTTGGAGATCATTCGAGTAAATCAGAATGTCATCGATGTAGATGATCACGAACTGGTTCAGCATGTCCCGAAAGATGTCATTAACCAGGGCCTGGAAGACGGACGGACTGTTCGATAACCCGAAGGGCATAACGAGATATTCGTAGTGCCCCGTGGTGGTGGAAAAGGCCGTCTTCCACTCGTCCCCAGCCCGGATGCGTACCAGGTTGTAAGCGCAGCGAAGATCCAACTTGGTGAAAAGGCAAGCCCTGCGGAGCTGTTCCAGGGCCGCCGGGACCAGGGGTAGGGGGTAGCGGTACTTTATGGTCAGTTCATTCAGGGCTCGGTAATCGATACAGGGGCGTAGAGAGCCGTCCTTCTTTTTAACGAAGAAGAAGCCTGCAGATATGGGTGACATGGATGGGCGAATGAACCCCTTTGCGAGCTCCTCGTCGATGTATTTCTTCATGCTAAAGAGTCTCTGGCTGGGATAGGGGGTAAATCCGGCCACGAGGTGGCGTAGCTCCGGGGAGTAGGTCGATGGCGCAGTCTGTGTCCCTGTGGGGTGGTAGCAGGGATGCCTTTTCTTTGCTAAATGCCTCGTGAAGGTCGTGATAGAGCTGGGGTAGAGTCTCCAAAGACTGGCGTTCAGGAGTTTGCCTCGGGGGAGCCAGGGGGCGCTGTGTTGCACAGTGTTGGAGGCAGGCTGGAGACCATTGCGTAATCTTGAGCTCCCTCCAGGAGATCGTGGGGTCGCGAAGTGCAAGCCAGGGGAAGCCCAGAATGACGGGGTGACTGGGTGAGCGTATCACGTGGAATTGTAGTGACTCGGTGTGCTCAGTAGGGGCATCGTGGCCATGAGTGGTGATGGTGAGTGCTTCCGTGAGGTGTGAGATCCTGCCACAGCCTAGTGGGCGTCCGTCAAGGGCTGCCACGGCCACATGCGGGGAACATGGAACGAGAGGGAGATGGTGTGTATTAGCAAAGTCAGAGTCAATAAAGTTCCCTGCAGCCCCCGAATCAACAAAGGCCTTGGTTACTATGAAACAGTCTCTATTTGAAAGGCGGGCTTCTACCACCAGGGAAGTAGACAGGTAATGAGGGCTTACCCGGGCAGGTGCTGGTCGAGGTGGTCGGGTGGGGCAGGTGGCTCGGTAATGACCCGCCTGGCCGCAGTAGAGGCATAACCGGTTCCGGATGCGGCGTTCGCGTTCCTCCTCTGTGAGACGGGTGAAACCGATTTGCATGGGTTCCTCGTGGCTGGTGTTGAAGACGCTAGGGAGCGCTGGAGAGTAACGGCGCCCCCTGCGGGAGCGGAGGAGATGATCGGTTTTAATCGCCAGCTCCATATACTGTTCCAATGACTTTCCTTCGTCCCGGCAGGCGAGTTCAGCCTGGAGATCCTCGCGGAGGCCACGACGAAACACATTCTTTAGGGGTTTGTTTTCCCAGCCTGTCTGTGCTGCCAGCGTACGGAAAGCAACAGTAAAATCAGCCGCTGAAGAAGAGCCCTGGCGTAGATTCAGCAGTTCGTCCTCAGCCTCCTTGCCATCAACTGGATGATCAAACACCTCCCTGAATTGCTGTAGAAAGTGCTGGTAGGAGGGGAACGCCATCTGCTGGCCCTCCCAAAGCGCGGTAGCCCATTGTAGTGCTCTGCCCGTGAGTAGCGAACAGATCAAGGAAACTTTGCAATCCTCTGTAGTGTACCCCTGAGGCTGTTGATTGAGCTAAATAGAGCATTGTAACAAAAAACCTCTGCAGTTTCTCGGAGCGCCGTCATATTTTTCGGGCAGCGCCATCTTGGAGGATCTCACAGCGGGTGCCGGCGGCGTGGTAATGGCGGCCGCCGCAGGCGCTTCGGGAGGCGATCTGGCCGGATTAATGGCCGCCGTGAGCGCGTTCACGGAGCGAACCAACTCCTCTGTCATCGAGGTAAGTGTGCTCAGTTGTTGGTGGTGCGTGGCCAACAGCGAGCCCTGTCTACTAACTTCCGAAATCATGTTATACAAAGCTGCTGGATCCTGTGCTGGCGAAGTTATCTGTGATGCACTCTCGGAGTCGTTTGGATCCATAAGCAAAGCTTTATTTAAACGGTGTCGACAAGCAATGGGTACAAACGCCGGCAAACGGAAGTGGTAAAGACAGGCAGTAGAACAGTCAGAGAACAGGCTTACTTTCAATGGGCAGGCAGCAAAGTTCGTAGTCGGGGTACACAGTCCAAGTTCATACACGGTAATCCAAACACAGAAGGGAATGCTCAGGAATACGTCCATAGGAGAAACGATATAACTTTGCACTGAGAAGCGGAAACCTGTCCCTTAAATGGGCGGAGAGAGTACGCGAAAAGCGCGGAAGGAGTCGAGGTGCGTGGGGTAATACAGTCCGGGGTGGAACTAAAACTCGGGAGAGGGTTCCCGCTGCTGATGGTCGGAGAGCACCATAGAAGCGCTGTTTGTGACAGAGCCCCTCCCCAGCGAGCGGATCTCAAAATTCCTGGTGGAACGCGGTGGTGAGGGCCGGATCGAGGATATGCCGAGCTGGGATCCAGCACCTCTCCTCGGGGCTGAAACCCTTCCAGTTGATAGGGTACTGTATGACCCCGCCTCGACGTCGAGAGTCCAGAATCCGTTTGACCTGGTAGATGTCACTGTTCTCAGGGGCAAGGGGAGGAACCTCCGTCAGAGCAGCTTCGTCTAGGCCGCTGTCTCCTCCCAGATCAGCAGCAGGCTTAAACAGGGAGATATGGAAAGTGGGTGAGATATGATAGTTCTCAGGTAATTCCAAACGGAAAGACACAGGGGTGATTTGCTTGATAATTTTGAAGGGACCCACGTACCTCGGACTTAGCTTTCTGCAGGGGAGGCGAAGACAAAGGTCTCTGGATGACAGCCAGACCCACTGACCCACTTGGTATCCTGGGCCCTCCCTCCGACGATGGTTAGCTTGCTGGGTGACTCAGTGGACGGCTTCTCGTAGCTGGGTCTGCACTCACTCCTCTGCAGCCAGTTATCAACGGTGGGTAGATTTGTGGGTTCTCCTGAACAGTGGTGGTTGGAAGCCGAGTACGCACTGGAATGGGGTCAGGTAAGTGGCCGGTTTTCTTAGAGAGTTCTGTGCGTACTCGGCCCACAGCAGGTACTCGCTCCAGTCCTTCTGGAGGACCTACTATAACAGTAGGTCCGTAGGAAACAAGACAGCTCCTCCCTCAGGGCGTCATTGATCTCTGCCATGATGTCCCAAAGCACTTGGGCCACAATGCGGATGGGGTTGATGACGGTGGCGGCTTGGTTGTCCAGCAAGGGTAGGTCAAACTGCCGGGATAGAGCGTCCGCCTTGCTGTTCTTTGATCCCGGTCTGTAGGTGATCTTAAACGCAAAGTGAGAAAAGAACAGGGACCATCTAGCTTGGCGGGAGTTGAGGCGCTTGGCAGATCTCAAGTACTCAAAGTTTTGATGATCCGTGAGCACCAGAAAGCACCAGAAAGCTCCTCTAGAGCTGGCTTCATGGCTAGTAGTTCCTTGTGCCCAGCCTCGTAATTTCTTCCCTCGTAATTGTGACCCCGGAGTTGGAGGCGTCGACCTCGACAATAAACTGGCGATCAGGGTTGGGGTGGTGGAGGATGACCCCGGCGAAACAAAGTCTTTAGGGGTTTGTTCTCCCAGCCTGTCTGTGCTGCAAAAAATGTTCAAAAAATGTTGTCATCACCTCCAATTAATTAAAGAGTTTTTTTACGGGTTTATTTCAGTTTTTTTTTTTTTTAACAGAGTCACATTAAATCCTCGCCTACAGATAGATCTGAACTTCCCCTGAATAGCAGGTGACAACTTATAAATCTCTGATGTGCTACATCGCCAAACAGTGTTAGAAAGGCATCTGAATAAGTTATGAAGCCTTCTGCTCAGCTCCGAAGCCTCATAGCCTCAGAACCAACTGTGTGTGAACAGCAGTGAGCTCTGAAATATATAGTGTGATACAATCCTGACATTGATTTGTCCTTATTGGGTACAAGCTGATTATTTGTTTTTACCTCAAGGGTTTCAGAGTTGATCCTGTACTTTTTCTTTTATTGCAGCACTGACAGTAACAAAAAGATTAAAACTATGATGTGTTTTATTTTATTAAAGTAATATCATGCTGTTAATATTCACTCTAAAGTACAATGTAAATGAATACTAAGGTGCCTATAACATATAGGGGCTAACTAAATATGCAATATACGGTTTTTAACATTACAGTATTAATATTTGTAATGGGACCACTCATTAATAATAATGATAAAAATACAAAATTGTACTAAAATGTTATAAATATCTGATAACACCTTATTCCGATGGTCCACTTTAGGCAATCTACTAACACTTTATTACTACATACTACCACAACATACTACATACTAACTATCAGAAACTTTGCAGGTTTATGTCAAATTATTCTACTAACCCTAAACCTACCCTAACAGTCTACTCTAAGAGTTAGTAGACATATAGTTGTGAATTGATGAGAATTAATTAATTAGTTGACATGTAGTTACTTATAGTTATTAAAATGTCTAAATGGACTATTGAAATAAAGTGTAACCAAATATTTTTACATTTTACAATTGTATAACAACATCAATAATAATAATAATAATAATAATCCTTATTATTAGGTCCCGGGTTGCCCTGTAATCAGTATTATTAAAATACATCTTCAGTTTATTCTCTATGCTATTCCCTTATATTCTAATCCTGATATAAGAAAAACATATTAAGGCATAAAAAAATAATGTTCATTACCTACAAAAGTGAAATTGGTGACTTGGTGGGATGCCAGACAGGAAGCAGATTTTGTTAGTATTGTCTGCTTTTTCATTTCCAAACAAATTATCATTATCTGTCTCCATTTCTGCTGCGTCTCGATCTGCTGGAATAAGAGTTGTGTCCTTTACAAATGCATTTTGAAATGAATAGCCTAAGAAAACACAAGTGAATAATTTAATTTTTTTGTGCCATCCAATTCCATTATGATTGTGCTGGATGAATTATGACCAGAATATCACAGCTGCTGACTTTTTTGTCCTCTATGACATAAACAGCTGAATGCTGCTAACAGAGGAATATTGTGCTATGCTTCTCACTGGCTTTATCTGCACAGCATGAAGCTGCAATGTATGTAGTACTGGAATATAATAGTAGCTGTTTATAATGTTTTCTATACAGCCTGTATATACAGACTTTTGTAACAGCGTGTAAAATTGTAACTACAAGTATTATTTGCCTTTTCTTATAATACATTAGATTTACAAGAGCACAGCTATAAATAAGTATAAATAAAAGATAATAAATGATAATTATCACAAAACCCAGATGCAATGTAGATTTGTGCTGTTGATATAAAATATTAAGTTGAGTTATAATTATTTTATTGAGATTATTTTTTTGTGAGAAGAAAGAGATTTCATGGTTAAAATAAAAAACTAAAACTAAACAAAAGCAAGTCTATTAAACAGTTTAGCAATCATAAAACAAACATGTTTATTTGCAGATTGTCATGATTGACCATTTAGAATCATAGAATACTGTAAAATGGTGTATTAATATTACTGTATGTTTTATGAAGTAATGTAATATAAATAATAATAATTAGACCAAAGTTATTATATTATATTTTCACTATTATATATATATATATTTACATCCAAAATAAAGTTTTTTGTTTACATAATGTGTGCACTGTGTGTGTGTGTATATACATATATATATATATATATATATATATATATATATTTTTTTTTTGTGTGTGTATATAAATACACACATGTGCATGTATATACATTTT
>JAUCMT010000048.1:18613428-18627207 GCA_032357475.1 Enteromius thamalakanensis
GGACTCGAAGGCGATAGGTCTCTCATGCGAGATCCCATATGTAACGTCGAAGTGATTCGACTGAAAGGGTAACTGAATTTAAAAAAAATTAATAACACCCCCTCCCCAAAAAACAATGAAAATGACAAATGCAACAAAATTTAAAGTTAAAATGAAAAATATAAAATAAAACATAATTCAAATGACTTAACTTCAACTATAATATATTTATATTATACATATTTCACAGATTTCAAAAACAAAACAAATCAAAAAATTTTTTATTTGAAATACAATGAACATTATTTGAAATAAGTTAAACTGAATAAGTAAAATACTCTTTTTTTATACAGTGGGTATAGAAAGTATTCAGACCCCCTTAAATTTGTCATTCTTTGTTATTGCAGCCATTTGCTAAAATAATTTAAGTTCATTTTATTTCCTCGTTAATGTACACACAACACCCCATATTGACAGAAAAACACAGAATTGTTGACATTTTGCAGATTTATTAAAAAAGAAAAACTGAAATGCCACACGGTCCTAAGTATTCAGACCCTTTGCTGTGACACTCATATATTTAACTCAGGTGCTGTCCATTTCTACTGACTAATAAAAATATTCAAACTATTAATAAAAACTATAATGGTATTTCCCATGTTCTAAAAGCGTGCTGCTGTTATATAAAGAAAATGAAAAATGTATGCAATATTTCTCCCAAACGGTTATGCTGATAATGTATTAATATTAATACATTAGAAGTAGTAATAATATATATATATATATATTAACATTTAATCCAAAACATGTTAAATGTGTAAAATAGTAGCATTTTTTTCTAGTGGTCTCAGATGTCTGAATCCCACTGTATATGAATCCATATCTGCGACGAACAGATATTGGCATATACCCGCTCTTGGCTAAAACCATTTTGAACATGCTTGCATGTTTTTCATACTGATTTGCCGCTTGTCAGACAGAAGTAGATGAGAGTGTGTTTGAAATGTGAATCAAGCTGATTCCCACAATAGCCTTCGATGTTTAGCTCAGCTGAGCCAATTCAGAAAAAAAAGAGCTGTAATGATTGAGTTCTGATCTTGATGGGTTGCTCAATTTTCTGAAATCATGGTAGCCCGTAGATGTGTGACAGAGACATGTTCTCTCTGCAATTAGACTTTGATTTGCACTTTGTGGCTTCTTTGGAGCATGTTCCATGAGGAAAAGTAGATTGTTTGATGGTTGGATATACAGTATCTTCAAATTGGCAGCAGTCGGGTCCAGATTAAATTCTTAAGACTGCTAATGAGAATTTTACCGGAAGCATGTGGTGGTTACAGAACAAATCATTTGAAAACCGCAGGGAGACGAGAGACTCTTCACTGAGACTCTTCAATCAGAAGATATGCCAATATTCATGTCTTTAGCTGTGTGGTAGAATAGGATTTTAACTGCCTGACTTGAATGATAGTCTCCAATCAATATAGACAGAGTGAAGTTTGTTATAGCTCATTCATGAGGTAGGTTTTATGTCCTTCTATTTCTATCTTATTATACTGGTTTGAGTGAGCACAGAAGTGAGTTTTAAATAAATTCACAAATTTGGATTGAGCAGATATTGCCATTTTTGTATTACCATCAGACAGTATGTGTATAGTAGTGTACTATATACTGTATATACACACTATATTGCCAAAAGTATTAGATCACCCCCTTCCGATGAACGATATCTGACTACTTTAGTAATTCCTATGAGTGTAAACCTTAACACTAATTATATAGTAACTTTTTTATTCTAAAATGACAAAAGCATGTGTGTATAAGGCAAGGTTTAAAAAGAAATGATTGATTCAGTCAGTCTGTACATAAACTATATGGACAAAATTAGTAGGACACGTCCTTCTTTAAGGCACTAGATGTGTCCAGTGGTGTAAAGTACTTGAGTAAATGTTCTTCGTTACAGTACTTAAGTATTTTTTGGCTACTTTGTACTTGTACTGAGTATCAAAAATCTAAGCAACTTTTACTCTTTACTCCACTACATTTGAACGGACGCTTACCGTTACTCGCTACATTTTGATTACATGCGACAAGTCGGCATCTTTCTCTCTTTATCTACAGCTGGGTGGAAGATGCGATATCACCACCTGCAGGGTGCTGAAGGTACTGGATCAGGGACGAAGCAGGGGGTGGCCTTTAAGGGTTCAGCCCCAAATGTTTTTTGCCCTGAATGTTTTCTTTTAAAGCCTCGAATCTTTTGGGTTTAATAGTCTTGTAAAAAAAATCTAATTCTAAAAACGGTTCAGTTCCATGTCCCACGGGATCAATTGTCCAGCTGGCCTTATGACTTTGGTCTCTGCAGACAAGTCAAGATCTTCCGCACTGACTGAATCAATCATTTCTTTTTAAACCTTGCCTTACACACAGAGGCATTGTCCTTTTAGAATAAAAAAGGGTCCTGTCCAAACTGTTACTATAAATTTAGAAGCACACAATTCCCTAGAATATCATTATATGCGTAAATATTAGGGTTTGCACTTGTGGAAAGTAGTCAGATCTGTTCATTGTAAGGGGGTGACCCAATACTTTTGGCAATATAGTGCACACAAAATGTACTCTTCTCAGAAAACACACAAATAAAGATAATTTTACATGTTTAAATACTATTTAGAGCACAGGGGTTGCTAGACAAGTGCTTAACTCGTTTTTGTGAAAACCTTAAACATTTTTCACTTTTTTTGTCTGTAGCTCAAAATTAGCCTGTGCACATTCTCCTTTTGCCAGCACAGGTCAAATATGAATTTTCCAAACTGTAAAAAATTCAGAAGGCAAAGCATAATAGGAATGACCTGTATACTGTACGAAGATATAATAGGTGTAGTTACTGCATACAGTACCACGTTCAGTTTGAAATTGATGTTGATCATTATCATGTACAGCAGTTCTACGCTAACAGCCTTTACGCCAATAATTAATTTTAGTAATGAATGAGAAATACTAATCAATCTATTGATTTATTCTGAGGTAGCCTGCTCCAGATGAAGGCTGTTAGCATTGATTTAAAATGTGGCTTGGCGCTTTTACTGTAAGCTCTTTTTGTCTGCTTTAATGGCTGTGCTGTTTACTTTCACAATAAGTGGGAGAGAAGCAGAAGCAGGGAGAGAAACTGTATCAGCCATTACCCACAACACACCAAGGCCAATGTGGGATTTTAAATGCTCCTGTAAACATGCCTCCTTTATTGAGCACAGTTGTTAATAGCTGACTAATTTTATTCATTGAAGTCAATGAATATGGAACTTGAATGGGGCTACAAAAGCTTGAATGCTGAGCACAGTCCATTTCCGTGTATAATAGCTCATTTTAGGTCATTTGAGCATAATTAGTGGGTCAAGACATGTTTTTCTTTATAGTTGATCTGTGTTACGGCTAACTTGGTTAGAGGAGTTTCATGTTGCTTTTGGAGTTCCATGGTGGATTTCTGAATTTAAAAAACATTTTGAAACAAGCAAGTGTAAGTTACAGTAAACAACAAGAATGAAGAAGAAATAAAATTGATTGATTTTACACAATATTAGATATGTTAGATATGTCATGAACTTATGGGTGAGTCTTACAGTATATAATTTAGATTTCACTAATATTTTACTAATTTTGACTGATTTGCCACTTCAGCAATTTCATCAGACAGTGTTTCTTTGTTTTTCCCTTTCTCAAAATCTCAAACGTAAATCAAAATATTGCAAACAAATATTGCTGAAGATATTTATTTAGAAATATTCCAGTCTTTTTCCCTTTCTGTAAATAAAATATGAAAAAGAATATTATGTATTTATAAAAAAAAAAATTGTTTTGTGTTGTAAAGTTAGTTTGTGCACCACAATAAATTTTGATAAGATAAACGTCTACAAAAATGGACAAAAAAAATAAAAATAAATATATATATAGTTATATATATATATATATATATATATATATATATATTAAAGGAGCATATATATATATGCTATATATTTATGCATATGCATATATATATATATATATATATATATAAGACACTTCAGGAAGAAAATAAATTAATGCTGCGCTAATTATGTTAATTATTGAATAGAACATATTTTAATAATTTTTTTTTTTCTAACATGTTTCATATTGTCATGATGTGTATAGAAATACAAGGAGAGGCGGATCCATGTGCTGACTATTTATTAACCATAGCAGGGTTAAAACAAGCAGAGTCGATTACCGGCAAACAGAGACATCAAAGGCACAGACGAGAGAATAATCCAAGGGCGTAGCAGTGGTAGAACGTTCAGCGAACAGTATCCAAGGTGTGAGGCAAGAGCGAAAGTCCAGGGCAGGAAACACAGGAAAACACGGGGAACACGAATAGCTTTACAAAGGGTTTACACATACAGTGATCGGCGACATGATAACCACAGGTGGGTCTTTAAATACACAAGATGACTAATGAGGAGGAGGAACTAATGAGAACTAATGAGAAACCATGGAGTCAGATAGGCTGGGTGGAGACACAAGTTCATAATAAGAGTCCTGGGGATGATAACAGGAAAAAACAGAACAACACATAGATGGGGCTGGAGAGTCATCGAGCTCCACTAGATGACACCTCCAGCTGCACTGTTACACATATATAGCCACTAATTTTGAAGTTTTTGAGATACAGTAAATATGGAAGTTACATTAAAGAATAAAAAGAAAGACATTATAATTTTTTTCAGTAGTATAGTAGTATTTTATTATTGGTATTTTTTTCAGTAGTATAGTTATTAACAATCAGTAGCCGGTTTAAAAATACGGTAGCTTTTCTAGTAACTTAAATAAAGTGAAATATTTTTTTATGAGACAAAATATTGGATTCAGTCTTTTTATACTTGTTTTAAAACACAGGTTTTGTTGATTTTTACTGCACCTCAAAATGAGAGGTTTTTACAGTATACCCTATTCAAACAAAGTTAGTACATTTTATTCCAATACCATAACACTAGCATAACAAGCATTTTAAGGAAATATAAAGTCCTCTCTGGGCCAAAATGAACATGAAAGATTAAACAAACTTATATATTATATTCAAACTATAAATCTGGGTAAAAATAACAAAGACAAACCCTCCTTTAACACATAGCTGTTTGTCTCTTGGGCAGTACAATCCATCTTTGGTTCATAACTTTCATTTTGAAATATGACACTCAGAACACCTTGCATATTACAGTATGATTTATTGTAAGTAGGGGATTTTTTTACAGGTTGTAATTACATTACTGTACCCTTATTGAAAACTCTTTTCTCCCCTAATGCTTGGGGAAAAAGGGGGCACCATGTGTCTGGCTTGAAATAGTAGGTACTTTATCATAGTTATGCTGGCATGTAGCACCACTTGATATATTTAAATGAGCAGCCTGACACACCAGCGATGTAAGCAGAATATATTCCTTTCCAGCAGATATTACTCTTGCTGGCTCTAATACACTTGCAGTACTGGAAAATCACTTGGGCTGTGCTCGATCTTCCATACGTTTGCCAGAACTATCTGCCTAATTTCTATCCTGTGGTCTGTATTGAACTCTCGGTGTGTTAACTTTTTAAAAAAACTAAATTGGAAAAGCACTGTCAAGTTTTTGCCACATTTTTTCCTGCTAGTTTTAGTCTCAGTGTAAAAAAAAAAGTATTTCCCATATATATTTTATCACTAAATGTGTTTCTCGCAATTGCAACTTTGTACCTTACAATTAAAATGGTATTTGTGGCTTCAAAACAATATAAATATGCTGGGAGATTTGACAACTTATGCTTTAGAACATTAAAATCACACATATTCAGCTTCATACCTATGTGTTTTCATAAACAATAGGTTTGTTCGGTAGCTCAAGGTAGCTCGGGCGAGGAGCTACAGTTTGAATCCTGTGTAACCAACAGTTCAGATCTGTGTAAAAGGAAGTTGAAATGGCACAGTTGCATCAACAAATGCGTTTTTATTGTCAGTTTTGCTTCTGTTAACACTGTTGGGTAGGTTTAGGGTAGGATTTGCTTTAGGGCATGTTTCCAACATGTCAAAGCATAAGCTTTTTGTCCCCTGGATATTTCAATTCTGAACCACTGCAATACCTACCTCTTTCAATGTAATAAAAATTTGTCTGGGTTCATGTATTGTACCTGTGTTTTAGTGCTACTCAGGTGGTCATTTCTCTTTGAAACTATGCCAAAATGTGCAGCAAGGCACATAAAAACTGAGTTGCACAAAAAGTGCAGAGGTACATAATTTTATGAGACCAGGTTGAAAGTCTTTTTTGAGGATTCTTCAAGTAATTGTGCAAAAATTATGCTTTATTAATCAAAACTTTGAAAAGGAATAAAAGGTGTCAGAGTTTTACTGCCTAGTGTTCATTTCTTTTGGAAACTGCAGTGATTTGTACTTGTCGGTACATATTTCGTCTCTCACTAAAAGTGCACCAAGGTACATTTATGCAATGAGACCAGATAGGTGACTTTATATCTCACAATATGATTTTGCTGTATATTATCAGTTAGAACATGAAGCCACACAATTGGCATTATTTATTTTACTCTCTTTTTATCACGACTGCATGTCATTGTAAATAAATATCAAATTTACAACTTTTTTTCTTGTAATTTCTTGTAACATTTAACTAATCTTTTAATATTTATTTCTGACTTTCACAATTTTATTTTATTTTTCTATTTTTTTCATACTTTCATACTTGTGACATAAGTCAATGACTGCAACTTTATATATCAAATTTGCAACCCTGGACAGAATTGCTATTAGCATAATTCGATTTTTACGTAACAACTGCAACCTCATTACTTGTATTCGTGACTAAATATCACAATTGCAAATTTATTTCTTGCATTTTCTGCTCATTTCCTATAATCATTATTATTTCCCACAACTGTTACTTTGTAAACTTTAAATTGTTACTTTTTTCCCCCTCCGGTGACTTCATTTTCTAAACTTTATCTCACTTTTTTTTGTCTCTGAGCCGGAAATGGGCTGTCATTAATCCATTTTGCTGTAATCATTTCCCAAGTTGTTTATATGCTGTTTTAGAGATTAAACGTTTTTTGAAGTTACATAACAGGTTCTTCAGTTCATTGCATTAGCTTTAGTAGATACCATCTGAGGAATGAAATAGATATCTTTAGTTGAAAAGCAAGTCCTGTGTTCTTTTTAAAGTACTGTCCATCTTAAACCTCTCATCTTTAATTTATTCATTTTACCTGTGTTCCCATGTGCATGCTAAGAGATTTATACAGACTTGATTTCATGAAAAGCAACTCTGCATCTGATCTGCATAAAAGCCTCACCAAGATGTAGTGTGACTTGCCTTTATTGATTTATTGGAAATATTTTTTTCTGCAGTGATGCTCAAGGAGGGAAAGGGGCCGCAAACTGCAAACAAGTGTCAAAGTTTATTTAAAATTCTCTGTGGAGTTTCTCTAGACTTCAGAAGCCTAATGTCAGTCACTTCAGGGCTTTGGAGTGTATGTGCTGCAGTAGCAAATATTTATGAGTGTGTGCATGCATGTAGTTTTTACACAAGATTGGCCTCAGCTCAGTGTGTCGGGAAACGCAGATTAGGCTTACTGAATCACAGATATTTTGGTACTTTTGAATTTATGTAAAAATATGTTTCATTGCCCTGAAACCAGCATAATTATTTTTCTGATCAAACGCTTTTATACTTTCATTAACATTGTTAGTGATTTGTTAATGGCCTGCGAGATTCCAGTGTGCTTTGCAGCATTAAATGAGCATAAATATATATAGTTACTGTTACAGATATTTGCTTACCTAATGTGTGACGCACTGTAGTTGTAAGTTATTTAATTTGTACTGTTGTTAAAAGCACATCCTTTATATTTGCTGTTATTAAGTCCATGGACATACAATTTCTGCTTCTAAACCTAACATCTTGGAAAGATACTGAGCTCAATGCATATTAAGAATGAAAAATGTAAATTTTATGTGATGCCAAAATCTGTACTTGCCTCCAGAAGAATTCATTGGATGAATTTACGGTTTATTAAAACCATAAAAACCATTAACCAAATGTTAACTAAAATAACAATGCTAAAAACTTTAAATAAACATTTATTATTTTATTTAGTTTTACTTTATGTACTAAAACTTGTGTACAAACTTAGAGGACGTTTACATCATTGTCAACCATAAGATTAAAATAAACGTTTTTGAAAATGATACTATTACTGTCTCTGTGTAAACTACAAAAAATGTGAATGTGTATCACATGTTCAGTCTACAGGTGTATGTGCAGCTGCATATTATTTCTTTACAAAGTGACATCAGCTACTGGCATTGCATTAATAACACGTTTTAGTGATTTTCTTTGATTCAACAACAAAACTTCTCAAAAAGTTAAGTCATTGTTGTCATGTAAACATGCTCAAAAAAGAAAGACATTTATTTATATATTTATATTTATTATACATACCAAAATTTTGGAAATGCCCTAGAAAAGTGGAGTTTTGGACAATATTGGCATGAATTCTTTTTACAGTTTTTTTTCAGTCGCTAACAAGCGCTTACCCATACTTTACTTAACTCTTAACACTCACAAATCACAACTACAAAACACAATGACCAATTTGAACAATGGCCAAATGAACAATTTTCTTCTCAAAAATACATTTTGTTAAATATATACTAACTCTTCATTTCAAAATAGAAGACATCGTTCTCTGCACAAACTACCTTTACCAAAACAGTGAAAATCTGACTCAAAATGAAGCTATTCTGTCAAAGAATAACACTTGTTTTCACTTCACAGGGTACATGCAGTCAACAAAAACTGACATTACAAAAACTGCATAGACTTTATTTTTCAGTTTTACAGGTATTTGCATACAAAACATGCAGTCCACCGTTTTGGCACTAAATGTCTTGTTTGGGAACTGTACTGTATGTCCACATGTACAGTGATGTTCACATTTAAAAGCATTCCAGTGAAAAGCAATTTTTTTTTTTTCCTTTACTGTTTACAGGAGATAAAGAAGAAAAACGGTATGATAACAGAAAAAGTTTTACAGTATTACTTACAGTGAACTAAATATTCATGAAATATGGATATTGTCAAATATCTCATGGTCCACCACAATTCTAGTTTGAATTTCATGCAGTTTTATTGCATTATTTGCAACAACCATTTCTATAATGACAAGCTCTTGATCATTACTGAGGAGCTTTCCTCTTACAATCCATGTAAAATGCAACACTTACCTGTTGGTTTGTTGAAAGATGCATATAATGGAGGCAACTATTGACCGCCTCAAATTGGGCTGCACTCTTTCACCAGTCCCCCTTAGTGAAAGACCGTGGTTGATTACATGATCAATAATAGTGGCACAAATTTCATCATTGACTACTGTTCTTGCAGCCCTTGGAGTGCCATGCATTCTTACACCTCTTCTATTGTTTTTGAACTGATAATCATTGCAGAAGCAGAGGTTTTTATACTGTATCTAAAGTTTGGAATATTGTTTTTGCTATTGTGGGATGTTGTGTGTTAACATTCGTAAATACTACAAAAACAATCCATAATTTTGTTGGGAGGTATAGCCTGTCTGTTAAGAAAATGTAATCATTGTGGAAATGCGTTCATATTGACTGCATATTGGGTGAAACCACATGAAATTTCTTAATGGTATGACCACAAAATACCGATTCTGTGCTAATTGCGTTAAGAGTTTAGAAAAAGTATCTGAAGTATGGGTAAGTGCTTGTTAGCAACTGTAATTTGTGATAATTTCACACTTTTCGACAACACAAACAATAAAAACTTTTTTTTTTTTACATAAACAGTTTATACATAAAATTTCGATTCATCAAAATCCACAAGTTCCTCCTATAGTAGCTCAACTTGATGTATATATAGCCATTGTTATGAAATCAAAATGTAAATTACTATTGCTGGTCTTCATAGATAATGTCAAGTTACTTTAATGAACAGTATTTTCACAAAAAAATTATAAGGATTTATGCCAATATCAACCAAAACCACACTTTACCAGGGGTGTTTCCAAATTTTTGGAGGGCAGTGTATGTACTGTATACATATACATACATACATAATATATATATATATAAATAATACTCACATATTTATAAAAGATTAATAAAAATTAAAGATAAAAATAACTATATAACAAAAATGTATTTAAAAATTGCTAAAATGCTAAAATAACACTGGGCTGAGAAAATCAGTCAAAAATCCTAATGCATCAGATTTGAATGTATTTGTTCTTTTTTAATGGTTAACTCTGCTGAATACTGCTATTATGGGCCACTGCTAAAGCCGGAGTCTAATTGGAAGCCCTTTGTTAATCACAGGCGTCATAGACAGGCGGCACGTGGCTCAAAAATGGACCACAATTAAGCTGAGAGGCCATTGTTCATAGCACAGCTCTGTACTGGCAGAACTGATTGTTGTGCTCATCCACACCTCAGACCCTGTGGATGGAAAGCTATTGATGTGATTTGGAGATTGAGCGACAGCAAATAGAATGAAGCTTTGGCATTTCAGTTTTCAAAGTCATGATTGTTGTTGCTATTTTCAAACTGCGGTCAAGAGTATTCAATCCCTGCTTGACCATAATGCAGAGAAAAATATAATGCACTGTTCAAAATGGCATTGTCAGTGGTGCAATTTTATTTTGCATTATTTGTTTATATATATATATACAGTGGTTTTTTTAATTATTTGTTATATTGCAGCCATTTGCTAAAATCAAATAACTTTTTTTTTCTTCATTAATGTACACACAGTAACCCAGATTTACAGAAAAAACACAGAATTGTTGACATTTTTGCAGATTTATTAAAAAAGAAAAACTGAAATATCACATGCTCCTAAGTATTCAGACCCTTTTCTTAGTATTTAGTAGAAGCACCCTTTTGATCTGATACAGCCATAAGTCTTTTTTGGGAAAGATGCAACAAGTTTTTCACACCTGGATTTGGGGATCTTCTCTAGTTCTGTCAGGTTGGATGGTAAACGTTGGTGGACAGCCATTTTTAGGTCTCTCCATAGATGCTCAATTGGGTTTAAGTCAGGGCTCTGGCTGGGCCATTCAAGAACAGTCACAGAGTTGTTGTGAAGTCACTCCTTCCTTATTTTAGTTGTGTGCTTAGGGTTATAATCTTGTTGGAAGTCTGAGGTACTGAGCACTCTGGAGAAAATTTTAGTCCAGGATATCCCTGTACTTGGCCTCGATTGCAACCAGTCGTCCTATCTCTGCAGCTGAAAAACACCCCCACAGCATGATGCTGCCACCACCATACTTCACTGTTGGGACTGTTTTGGACAGGTGATGAGCAGCGCCTGGTTTTCTACACATACAGCTTAGAATTAATGCCAAACAGCTCTATCTTTGACTCATCAGACCAGAGAATCTTATTTCTCACCGTCTTGAAGTCCTTCAGGTGTTTTTAGCAAGCTACATGCGGGCTTTCATGTGTCTTGCACTGAGAAAAGGCAAGAGTGGAGGCCACTGTACTCTTAGGAACCTTAAGTGTAGCAGAATTCTTTTGTAACCTACGCTGACAGAAACAGCAAACCTTCTTGCCACAGCTCACACTGATGTGCAGTCCTGGATGAGCTGCACTACCTGAGCCACTTGTGTGGGTTGTAGACTCCGTCTAATGCTACCACTAGAGTGAAAGCACCGGCAGCATTCAAAAGAGACCAAAACATCAGTCAGAAAGCATGACTGAGAAGTGGTCTGTGGTCACCACCTGCAGAACCACCCCTTTATTGGGGGCGTCTTGCTAATTGGCTATAAATTCCACCTGTTGTCTATTTCATTTGCACAACAGCATGTGAAATTGATAGTCAATCAGTGCTGCTCCTAAGTGGGCAGTTTGATTTAACAGAAGTGTGACTGCCTTGGAGTTACATTGTGTTGTTTAAGTGTGTGAGCAGTTTATATATGAAGAGTTTATTTGCAAAATCCAATAAACAACACTTAAAAAAGAGAGCTGATTGCCCTGCATTATTCTTTACATATAGCGCGATCTAAACCCTAAGCACGTTTTGTCAAAAAAGGCAGTATTGTCCACTTTCAAGAAATTGTGAGTTAAAATTTTACTGCAGAAGCTGACAAGTGTCAAAGATTTTCGTCAAAGCTGAAAAGTGATTGAGGGTGGATAATTTCAATGAACCTGTTGAACCTGTAATATCTTCTTCAGAATGTAAAATGAAAATTAAACTATTTCACCGAACCTTGCAAAAGCAGCACGTTACAATGGTGAGGAGAAAGCGTTACTTATTGCGTGTACTTTAATGAACTTTAATTTAGTAAATTACCTATATTTAAGTTATTACTACTTAATCAAAACATCCCAACTACAGTTTAATTGACATTAGCTAGAATGCACAATTTAAAAAAACTTAGATATGGAGTAAGACTTCCTGCAACATTCTGTACCCATGTTTCTAATCACAGTACCTTACATTGTACATTTTTATCCTTTTCCCAAAAGTTGAATCTTTGCCCTTTGGCATTCTCATTGTAACAGTCATCATTTACCATCAAGTAACTAACTAACCTTTACGTTGCATACCAGAAACTTCAGAATGGCACGTACTCTACATAAACACACCTTCAGCACCACATGCACAGTCATTTCAAGTTTTGGGCCTCATTTGCATGGGACTGAACTCACACCTTTTAGAAATTTGCAAGCCACAACTATACCATTATCACAAACACGGATGCACAGTTTAACTGCTTGTAACGTCACCTTTTGGTTTACAATAGTGAGACATTTCTAGAAAACCTTCTCTTGGGACTTGGGCCTGCATTCTTTGCTGTTTGATTGCTGAAGCTCCCTACTGCAACGTCAATTGTATTTTAACTGCAATACCTGAGCCCTTGCGAGTAAATGCTTCTACTAAAAGTGATTCAACTAATGCCAGATTTCCAATTAAAAGTTCTCTTTTTCCCAGGTTCTTCAAATTTGGCTCAACAAAACTCTCTCATCGACTGGTGTATGTTTATTGCAAATACAGCACATCAAGTCAACCTGTGGTTAAAGGCTTGTTTTAACCTGTGATTAAAATGATTGTGAAAGCACATACTTACCGGGCCACATATGCAATTGAGAGTGCGACCTCTGCATTTGCAAACCAGGTCTTTATGCATTAGGCTTATATAAGCGCATAATTAATTCACACATCAGCATTTACAACAAGCACAGTGATAAATAAAATGATTTTCTCATAGACTGCACTACAACCTTTGCATAACTGAATAATAAGGTCAGTGTCAAAAAATGTCTGTGAATTTAATAGTAAAAGACTGTAAAAATGTTTAGGTAATACATATGGTGAAAAACTGTATATGACATTACATGTAATTTTACAGTAGTATAGCGAAACGTACAATTTACAGTAAATACCCGTAAATTGACATTCCCAGAATTCCCTGTTTAACTTCAAATTTGACGTTTGTTTTAATAACAATAACTATGTATCTTCCTATCAGTTTTGTACATTGGGGTTGTATTTTACTGTAGTTTTTTACTGTTTATTGCATTATTTCAGCTTCATGCGAGTTACCATAATCCTGTTTAGTATTTTGAAACTGTGTACCTTCTATATATGTTAGTATTTAAAGCTTTTTGTGATGGGCTTTGGTTCATCAAGTGACCATCATCACTACCTGCTTTTCAAGAGTTCACGCTTTCCTCATAATAATGAATAAGCAAATTTGGCATGCTGTCTGGGGAGCGAGCCGTGAGAG
>JAUCMT010000048.1:18633326-18648528 GCA_032357475.1 Enteromius thamalakanensis
TGTTGTTGAATGTATTAATGAACATAGCAGTAGTCATTTACCCCCGACATCTGAGTGACTGAAGACGCAGAGGATTAGCGTTACGTTTGGTTCTGATGGCAAAAGCGCCCTTGATCAACTGAAATCATTCATGATCCAGCCTCACTTACAGAAGCATTGAGTATAATGTCTTTTAATGAATCTTTGCAAATCGCCTTTTCTAATAATGAGTTAATTGGCAAGTTTCACTATGAATGCGGCTAAAAAAAAAGATCCTCCGAGTGTGCCTTGGAAAAGAGGGGCGGGGTCAGTGGAGCTTGTGAAGATTTAAAGGGTAAGTACACGGAACAGAGTGATTTCTAAAGAGCTGTTTTTGACAGGGGAAACTTGGCTTTTTTTACGTTATCTTTGAGAAATTTTAAAACAAACTTTCCATTAAGATCCTAAAGAATCATATTAGCTTTTGGAAAATTGGCTTTGTGTGACTCCTTTAACTAAAAGGACACAAGGGTGTCTGGGTGCTCTCATTGGTCTGGTTGACCTTTTATATGTCTCTGCTGTATACGTTTCCTTTCCCTCCTTTGAAAGTAATTGGTTTTCTAAAGAAAGATGTAGTAATCCAATTTTTTTGCACTGGTGAATCACTTCAAACTGCTGTGATGGACCCTTGATTGGAAAGTTGGGAAATGGCATGTTTTTGATGTTTCTGAAGAAGAACTGTGACTCATAGTTCACCCTGGTATTTCCTATTTGTTTTAATACTCTATATGAAAGGACCATATTCTATAGTAGTTAGCTTTAAATCGGATGTAGTGCATCCTGGTCAGTGACGATATAAAAGTCTTTCAAACTTCCACCTGAAGTTTTGGATTTTCTCTTTCTATAAGATGTAATTTTATATCTATTTCTAAATGCACTTTATTTCAGTGCTACTTTTTTTGCCCATTAGCTTTCAGTCTGTGGTATTGTTGGCACTGACAAGCGTTTTATGCTCTGATTTTAGAGCACACAGAGCTGGAGTCCATGTACCATCAATACATCCAGTGCAGGTTCCAGTGGCTCTTCACGTATTGGTTGTTTCGTCAGCCGGCTCCATACAACAAGCAGCTGCGATCCATTTTCCTACAGTGGAAGAAGCACAGCAAGAGAAAGGTGGCCACCTGGGGTGAAACCCTGTGTGATGTGAGGTACCTGGCCTCCCTGCACCCCATCACCAAAGACTATTGGAGAGGCCGACTGGCCCGGGGTGATGAGAGCCTCGGTAAGATATTTGGTTAAATAATTTTGAAGAGGTGTTGTTTTTTTTTTTAAATCAAATTTATTGAATGGAGATGATGATAATTGTTATAAGTAATGGTAATGATAACAATAATAGTAGTAATTTTTACTAGTGATTTTTAATTAAAATGTAATTTATAAATAAAGTTTTACAACAAATGTTTTTTTTTTTTTTTAACTACTTTATTTAACAATTGCACAATTTACAAAAATGTTAATCTCATTATAAAAATAACAAAATTGCACATTTTCCAACATTGCAGGTCTTTTTTTTTTTTATTTTTATTTTTTCCAGCACATTTGACCATTCAAGGACACACTAAAGACAAGAGACATTTAACTACTTTAGTATGTAAAAGGATCGCACACCTTTATGTAAATTTAGTAGCTTATTATTATTATTATTATTATTATTATAATTCAAACCTAAAACAACAAAATACATGAAACCACTTGATGATGTTATTTATCATCATCATGTGGTAATTTATTTAGTAGTTTTAGTGGTTTTAAATAACAACAACATTATTATTATTATTATTATTTATTATTATTATTATTATTATTATTATTATTATTATTATTAATAATGATAGTAATACTTTAGTGTTTTTATTTAAACGGATTGCAAGATTGCATACCTTTTACATAAAGTAGTTTTTATTTGTTATCATTATTGTAAATATCAATAAATATGAATGTTTTAATTTTTGTTTGTTTCTAATAATAATAATATTAATACAAATAATAATTTTGCTTTATTTGAACAGATTAAAATTTTTTAAATTCTTAATTACATAAAAAGCAAGCTAAGAACATTATTCAAAGAAAATGTCATTGTTATATTGCTATTACTATTATTATCTTAATAGTTTTAATTTATTATTATTATTATTATTATTATTATACATTTATTATTACTACTGTTGTGTTTTTTTTTTTTTTTTAATTAGGTTTTTTTTTACTAATAAAATAAAGCAAACTATTAGCCTATTAAATGTAAAACTGCTTTTTCCTCCTCTACTTTAGTTACTGGCTTTTGCTAAATCTATTATCGGTCAGCCTCAGCTGGAGAATTGGGTGGATCTGCAAAACCCTTGCAGAGTCGAGCAAACCCTGCTGTATTTGATGGTGTTTTGTGTTCTCTGTCAGTCTCGTGTGGTGCTCTCTCTTGAGGAACTATGCCTGTACCAGTTCTTTGGCAGGAAATGCATCTGTAGATCAAATGTTACTGCTCCAGTCTCTTGGAGTATCATCTCATGTTCTGACTCTACTTGTTTCTTTCCATCAGGGATTCAGACTGTCGGAAACTACTTCTCCATGTGCAAGTCTCTCATGGCCTGGATCTTGGGCCGCGACTGGGGCCGACTGAAGCGAAGAAAGGTACGCCTCTGGAATACATGAAGGAAAGTGAACAATACTTCAATCTGAATTTTAAAGTGTACCCCCCCCCCCCCTTTTACATGAAGTCCTCTCTCCCTGGTGAGCATTGTGTTGTTTGAATAAATTTGACATGCTGTCTTTCCAGGGACTAAGTTTTCTTCACACATGATTGTTCCCCGATCTGTTCTGAACCGATATCTCTCTTCCCCATCTGAAAAATGCCAAATCATTTTCTCAGAGGACGTGATCTTAAATATTCCAGCGGTGCTCATCTTCTGCATTTCATTAGCCAGGGAAAATGATTTCACAGGTCACGGCATGAGCAGACGCTCCTATCTAATGGCTGCCTAAATGGATTATAGACGTATCGGTGCATATCCCAGTCAATTACATCGCACTGAGCATACAAACTCTCCTGCCGTTATACGCTGTTTTACAACACATGTGACCATTCAAGGACACACCGAGGACCAAAGAGACATGTGCTTTTTATTTTCCATTTTCCGTTTCGATTCATGTTATGCAAAGCACATACCTACCTACATGCTTGATATCAGCATAGTTTTTGACTAGGATGTTGAGATTTTGATGTGTGGGTATTTTTTTTTTTTTTTTTTTTTGCACTTTTATTAATATGCAGATTTGATCATGCTGTCAGGAGCAAGGTTGAATGGAGAATTGTTTGCTGATGGAGTGGTGTGTCATTGGCAGGTTTATGAAGACACACTGGAGGGTGTGTATCTTCTGCTGAGAAGGGAGATGCAGGAGACGCTCATCGAGCACGAGCGCTTCTGGCAGGTGGCCAAAGTCCAGATGACTCGTGTCTGTACGTTGGAGGAGACGGCTGCAAATTATGTCAACTGGAAAATGATTGAGTCGCTGCCCTACTACAAGTCAGTCCTGCTTGAGTCTGTTTGATTACTTTGTCTGTCTGACTTTCTCTGTTTCCTAAAAATACAGAATGGGGTATTTTATACAAATACAAATCTTTTATTTACACCTTTCAGTTGAATTGTTTAAATGCATAATTGCATGTTAGCTTTTTTATAGTTTGCATACATTTACACACTATAAATATTTAAAATTGCATTAATTTAAATGACACATTTACAAATACTAACATTTAATTTAATATAAAATACAAGATTTTCAACTTATTTCCTTTAAGTGAAATAATAAATATTTTAAATATTTGCTGACTTTATCTAATTGGAGCGAAATGTTTTTTTGTTAAATTAAAAAAATATATATAAATTAAAAAATATCATATTCAAATTTGTTAAATTAAAAAAAAATATATAAATTAAAAAATATCATATTCAAATTTGTATTTATCTTTTTGCATTTAAGCAAATGTTATAAATTAAGCTCCCTTTGATTGTTTAAATGTTGATTTATGAAACCAATGCTCCCTATTTTAATAATAGGTGATAGTCTTTAGCGCGTTTTGCACAAAGCAACTCCTTTGCAGAGCTTATTTTTATAACATGGTGAAAAATCCGAACTGATGCTTTTTGCTTAAAATTAGGCTCTTAAGTTAAATTACATTAGTGACATAGATTAGTGATATTTGCTGTTTCTCGTAGGAGATGTGCTTTTAGCACCCATCGAGCACTTATTTCAGGCTGTAAAATGTGCTCTATTACTCGAATTGCTGTCGTTTCCATTAAAAAGTAGTGGTGAAAACATTGAGCTTCAGCAGTGGTTGGATTTCAGATTGAGCTTTGAAGCCTGGAGAGTGCGCTGCGTGGAGATACCAGCACCGCTGGCAGCTTCAAACAAATAGCCTGCAGTAACTTACGGCCTGAGATCCGCAGCCAGTCGATGACATCTTTGAAGTGTATGGTGACTGATCTCAAAGAGCTTGGACTGAACTAAAGTCAGCCTGATCCCACAGCATCAGAGTACAGTAGTGTAAAAAGTTAAGTGGGATGTTCCTTGAGGCTGAGCGTCTTGCATAAGCAGATGTGTGCGTGATTGAAGTGTTACGGTGTTTTTAACACGTACTGGACACACATTTATGCTATGCCACTTACATTGTTTGCATTAAAAAAAAATAAACATGAGAGAAGACATCAATGTCTTTTTGTGCAAGTAAAATTGTTGTAGTTATCTAGTATTTCCCTGCTATCAGATGTTTTATTCTTATTAATCATTGGCATTCAAACCATAGGTCCTGCTTGGCTGGTTTTAAATTGAGCTAATAATCCTCATTTGAGGAGCTCCTGTATATGTCTGCGTGTGTACTTGCATGTTTGCTGCACACACATTGAGTTTTCTTAAGTGTTTTTCCTTCCAGGGTGTTTTGTTTGAAGCTGTAGCAGTCATTACACACTAGCAATTCTCCAGAGACTGTAAAGACGAATGCCTCGTTGTTCAGAAGTGCTTGAAAAATTACTTTCCCCGCAAAAGCCATTACATTGTTTTTGGTTTTTAATTCTCATTGTGGCCTATTAATAAAGGTTGTCTTATTTCCCAAGCTAATGAAAAAACAAATAATTAGACTTGCCTTGTGTAGCTGCTTTCATAATGGTTTTCCAGCTCATGCATTTTTTTTTCTTTTTAAGGCTGTATCTAGTATCTGGTAATTCGGTGTACCTGGATCACGTTCAAGGTTTCTTGCGGAGAAAGAGGCTGATCCGGGATTGGATTTACCTGGAGGAGAACAGCTGGGCGAGACAGTTGCTGCCTGAATCTCTCTACACACTGCTGGAGTTTGACACCAAGATCTCTCAAGGTGGGTTTAGTTAACATGACGTGAACATGCACAAAAGGACCCTAAATCGATCTAAATGCAACCATACATAATCCAGTACCTCAGGAGTTTATATTGGGATTAACCCCCAATATTAAATTTGGAAGCTTTAAAGATGCGTTTTGTCGCTCATTAGCAGGGTCTTTCCTATCAAAGCGTATAGTTTTATGTAAATACCTGTTTTAGTAAATTTTCGGTCAATTTGATTATTAAAAATAAGAAATACTGCTACTATTTTCTATTGTTAATATATAATATGTAAAAACTAAATATTTCTTTTCCATTTTGTTTTTAAATAAAAAGGCATAAAGAGTAAATATTGACATTCCATACCATGAAAAATACTATTGGAAACCACTTAAAAATAAAATCAAGTACCACGGCATGAAACAAACGAACAAAAGTAATAATAAAAAAGTAACATGTTTAATGGTGGATGATGATGATGATAATACAAAACAGGGGTCCAATGGATCATAGGTGAACAATATGGACCAGTCCTCAACGGTTTGACACGCATGTGATTAGTGATCATTGTGATCTTAATTATCATTTGCATGCGTTTTATTAGGTCTGAAATTGCTCAAATGTATAAACTTTCAGATAAAGTTGAATTGGGGGACCCATGCGGTTTTCTGTGCTCATCCATTGTATGCAAAGCGAGAGAGCGCTGTTAATCAGGCACCACGTTTAACACCTTAACGGATAATATAAATGCACACAAAATTATGTGAAAATGATGTTAGTACTTAATCTTACTATACCCCAGCAGAAACTACTGGCTTTTAAGTAACACAACCTGTTGCACCAATAATAATAGAAAAAAATAATAAAAATAACAACTATTGTTTGTATTTTTTTCATTATCAATTTAGTATTTAGGTGCGTTAGTATGGGGAAACATTTTAATGTGTTTTTATTATTATTATTATTATTATTATATAATAAGGTATTTTTACACACACCTTTTTTTTTTTTTTTTTTTTTTTTAAATCGGCATGTTTTGTTTTATTTTTTATTTTTTTACCTAATGGCCTTCAGACATTTATAAGGGTGTGTGATTTTGTTTGAACAGAGAGTTTGCATGGGGACTGTGTGACAGCGCAGCTGAGTCGGCTCATGTGGCTGTACCTGAACTCTGGGCAGGAGCTCTATCTGCAGGCGCTGAAGGGAATGGTGCTGCAGTGTGCTCAGGCCTGTCTCAGACATCTCAACACGCTTCAGGCCTGTCAGGTGCCTGTGGCCTAGACCTCAAGTCTTTTTAGCTGTCTTTTTATGCCTATAATGATATTTTTAAGTATTTTTAGACTTTGAGTGTGTGTGCAATTTTCATTTTAAGTTGTCAGTCTTCGGGTTTTAGGGCACAATCATTAATTCTCAATTTATGTCTGAGTAAATGCAGTGCAACGATAATAGTTTTTTTTTTAATGCTGTATTTTTAGCATGCCAAATTATCACTGGTCTCCTTTTTGAGATTCTTTTATTGCAACTACCATGTGACTTTTTACTTGAGTTATTCTCACCATGGTAGACTGCAGGGTTGCTGATTTATTAAAGCACCTCTATGCTCCACTCCAGTCTCATTGTTTTTTCTTGCGTTTTGATGACATTTCTAAGTTTCTGGAGAGAGTGCATATATTTTCAATTCAAGTTTATTTATATAGCGCTTTTTACGATAAGCTTTACAGGAAATTAAGTTTCTACAGTATGGTTATATAATGTAGAAATTTAAAACGTATACATAATACGTAACTTATTTTTTTAAAATTTGTTAATTCTGTATGTTGTCTAAAGGGTTGGTATCCTCTGATACCAAGGGGTGTAATTGCACATTTTAGAAAACTGTAAGGCTATTTAAGTGAACTTCAGGTACTTTGCCTTAAATTTTTATTTTTGAAGGAATAGTTCACCCGAGTTACTCCTTACTGAATGTTAAAAAAACAACAACAAAAAAACACTTGATCACTGCCCGCTTCTACTTTTAATTCTAATTCAAATTATCTTTTTAAATGAAAAGTACTTTTTTCAAAAACCTGCAAGACTCCAATAAAATGTATGTCAGCTCAGACCCTGACGTGATGCTAAGCACTTTTCCACATCAGTTTTTTTGTTGTTGTTTATTTTATAAATTTAGGTGCTGGTGTGGATTTAAGCATTCACACACTGATCAAATCTATGCATAAGCATGCTTTATAAATGAGGCCCCTGAAATTTAATTTGATGAACTGCACTTACTATGAAGTTTACACTGACGCCTGGTTTCACAGACAAGGCTTAAGCTAGTCGGAATTAAATGTTTGAGCCGCCTTAACAAAATCTTTCGCTGACGTAAAATGTCAGTGTCTTTATTTTGTGTCCGGTTGCATGCCTGGGGCCTGTTCCATAAAACAAGTTTACCAAATAAGCTAGGTTTAAGTTAATCTGATTTATTTTGAACCTAATCAACTGATAATAAGTCAGACTAATTAAAAAAAGCCTGGATTACTTGTTAAATTTGTTTTATGGAACAGGCCCCAGGTTCATAAAACAAGTTTGATAAGCTAGACTTATCACTCAGTCTGACTTTGAATCAAATCAACTGTATATGTATATATATATGTATATATATGTATATATATGTATATATATGTATATATATATGTATGTGTATGTGTGTGTATGTGTGTGTGCGTGTGTGTGTGTGTGTGTGTGTGTGTGTGCGTGTGTGCGTGTGTGTGCGCGTGTGCGTGTGTGCGCGTGTGCGCGTGTGCGCGTGTGCGCGTGTGCGCGCGTGCGCGCGTGCGCATACGTGCGCGTGCATACGTGCGCGTGCATACGTGCGCATATGCGTACGCACTAAGTCAGACTGAAATAAACTTAAACTTGGCTTATTCTGTAAACTTATAGGCCCGGTTTCACAAACGGGGCTTAATTTAACTAATGCCTAATCATGGCTTAAACTATTTAAGCAGCTTTTACAAAAATGCCATATAAGAAAATATTACAGGTGTACATCTTAACACCGAACAATGACACTGGCATGTTTTAAGCTACGTCACATCTTTATCTGCATGTTTGAGCTGTCTCAATTTAGTCTGGGACTAACTTAAGCCTTGTCTGTGAAACTGGGGGGTCATGTTTTTATGTGGAATTTTTGTAAGAGTTGCTTAATTTAACATGTTTGTGAAATTAATAAGATTTGAAAGTAAATGTGCACAATCTTCTTACATTAAACAAACCGATATAGAAAAATACTTTATTTGTACAAACGAAAAGCATTTTACAAAATGGAAAAATAGTTAATATTTTTGAGAACAAAAAGTGTACATAAATAGACCTTTGGCATTTGTAAAATCTAGCTGGAAAAAAGCTTAACATTTTAAAGACTGAGAAATTCAAACATACTGTTTAGCCAACCAGTGGCTTTCAGTGCACAGTGAGTGGGTCATGTCAACCAATGCATGTCGCTTTCATATTTATATATATATATACACGCACAATGCGGTCCACTGTCCTCTAATGCACAATGAAGAGCACCACATACATTCTCCATCTGGTTATGAGCAGCTGTCTGCCTGAGAATAAATATGCATTGCTTGTTAATCTGGCTTAGCCCGCCTGCACCTTAATGAAGAAACTTCTTGTCTCTGCCAGTTATGGAAAACACCCTTGGATGTCATACTGTGGTTCTGCTGCATAGATTCATAAAGGCACAGAATAACATGTGCAGAAACGCGTAATAAAGGTTAACGTGAGGTTGCATAGTGCAGCATATATCTAATTATCTATAAATTCCCTTTTAACAAAAAAGTAACGCTAAACCTATGCACATGCACAAGATATAATGAGCACAATCAAGACAACCTCTTTTGGAAAACATGCTTGATATACTTTAAATACTTTGAGTACAGTTACAATAAGCCGTATATATACTGTAAATATCTTAAACATTCGTCACCTTGGTGCAAAGCTTGACATGACCGCATCGCTGGACTTTATCAACTATAAAAAATTCTCAAAATGAACGTACTGACACTTAAATCCCTTCTGAAAGCATTCAGATCAACCACAGCGAATAAAAAAACAAAATACCTGAGTGAACAAGTTTTGCATTGATTTCGTCCATATTCCTAAGAAATGTTATCTGGAGCATATAAAATGTCATAAGCACATCACAGGAAGAGCAGAACATTCCGTTTCCTGTCTGCCTTTGAAACTCAACATGTGCAACTTGTTTTCAACTGAACTGTGCCACGGTGTTAAAAAAGCAGCTCATATTTTATTCTAATTAAAACTAGTTAATCGGCGTCCTGAATAGATTAACCTGGATTCCTCTGCTGTTTATTTTGAAACAGAACATGTTTTTATGGATACTAAAGCACACTAAATGCAGGGTGATGAAGGACCTTTCAAACACTGTTTCTGTCGCTTTTTCTTGGATGTAGAGGATCCTGAAAGTCGACCTGCGACCTGTAACTGTACAGTAGAGGATAGACCAGCTTCTTTGGGTGAATCAACTCACTGAATTTCATGAACGTCACAAACAGGAACACAAGGCACTTTAGGACACCAGTTGCTCTACTTCCCCCTCAAAGACGACTGACAGAAGCAGTATGAGGAACTCGACGTCAAGCAATATCAATAAATACAACAAAACATTCAAACACCTTGAAAATTCAATGTCCACAAGGAAAACTGAAGAAAAAAAAACAATATATTGTTGTAAAGACGTCCTTGTAAACTGGATTCACAGCTTGGTCCAACCTTCAGTAGTCAGAAAGACCTTGTTTGTTTCCATCAGGTTGACCTTATTTTCCTTTCATGAGCTCTAGGAGGGCGGTCTGTCCTGACAAGGTGGAAATAAAAGCATCATTGTGTCACACAGTTTTCGCCCATGTCCTGTGCATAACGGTCCGAGATGACTGTCCGCAGCTCGTCAATGTCTTTCCTCAGCTGGCACACTTCCACCAGCTTGGCCCGCAAGCCGTCCTCCATCAGCGGCGTCTCGTTCTCCTCCGCTGAGCAGCTCATAGCTGGAAAAAAGCGTAACAAATAGCAATTGTCATTATATTGACTGGTTGTACTGCAATAAAGCGCATTATTCTTAATTATGAAAATGTTAATGTCTTTTAAATGACACATTATTTTGCTTCATGGTATATTAGCAAAGTTTAACGCATACAATTAAGCAGTTCTCTTTCTTAGTTTTCTACTAGCTTAGCATAATGCTAAAGGTCCTTGCACACTGAGTCAGAAATGATTGTGTGCAGTATTTGTTTATTTTTTATGACAGGGAAAAGTTTAGGAGGCAAACATGGTTGACATTTACACAAACAAGGAAGGTCGTATTTATTTTTTTAACAGGCAAAAATGTCTAATTTTTAGAGTGCAATGACCTTTTTGCTCTTTTAAAGAAATATAGTTCATCAAGGCTGCATTTGATTAATCAAATATAGTAAATATTATTACAATTTACTGTTATAATAACTTCTATTTTAAATTTTTTTTCTTCTGTTGGCAAAGCTGAATTTTCGACATTATTTGTCCAGTCTTCAGTGTCACATGATCCTTCAGAAATAATTATAAAATGCTGATTTGCTGCCTGATCAATAACTATCATTTATGTGGAAGCTGATTTTGAAATAATGAATACCCATGTACTCATACTGTATTGTACAATAATGTGATGCATAATGTGACTAAAACGACTGATTAAAATTAAATCAAAATTAAATAAAATCAAAATTTAGTGTTCTACTTTTAATGAAAAAATATTTAAACGAAGTGAGAACTAAAATATGAAATTTATATTTAAAAAATAAAAAATTGTGCTGTCAAAAAGTTTTTGTTTGCATATGTGTGCTATCTCTATAAATACACACATTTTAAAACTATGTACATGTATAATATTTTCTATAAATATTTAACATAAATTTAGTATGTGTATATAAACACAAATATTTAATATAAGTAAACAAAATCTTTAATTTTCAACTTTAAATGCAATACAATAATAAAATAATATTAAAGGTAAAGTGCTATAATAAAATTCTGTTCATCACTAGTCACTCTGAATTTATATCTAATTTAAAGTCAAACAAGTTTATTCTGGATTATACTGTAACCTTGATATTAAGCTGCTAAAGCTAGTGTTTTATATGTTGAAGATGAGTATTTACATTTGATGCCAAGCAGCAGGGCCAGGTTGGGCTCTTTGCCTTGAGCTCTCTGTGTGAGGACACTGCACAAGCCCTTCAGATCCAGCAGACACAGGGACATCTCCTTCAACAGAGGCCCCGCCTCCTTCAAACAGGACCCGGGGGTCACATTCAGCATTTCCTCATCTGGCCGTCTTTGGTTCTGTGGAGATAAAAATACAGAAAGAAAAAAAACACTCAGCAGGGTGAATCAGGACAGAGCCTTTCAAAAGAACATTCAGCGTTTAATTTTAAATTATAAAAGTACAATGAAGGCCCGGCTTGTCACATTTGCCACTGGAGATTTGGGAGAATGGTTATTTTCACCTTCAAATGCTATTACGGACACAAAGAATGTGTCTGAAGTGTGATTTCAGCATTTTACTCTGCAGAGTAGGAGGAACTTTCAGAGTTTGGACTGCAGCGTTGATGACTAAGCTTAACAATTGCCTGCGTTCCTGATATAGATTACCAGCGTAACTCATTCCCTCTTATCAGAGCACACTCAAACGAGACCTACAAGAACAAATTCATAAGCAGCTGTTTGTGAAAGCTGTTCAAAATATTTAACAGTGAGAGGTGGAATTACTAGCACTTACACAGCAGGAGAGAATCTATTGGGAATGGTGGGATAATGATAACTCATTCACATCTAGCGAACTGTTCTCGGTCTTGTACATTATAGAATATTCATTTATACTAGTGCTGTCCAGCGACTGATCAAATACATAATATATGTGTATATTTATGGTGTATAATATCGATACACACACATATAGCATATATTTTGAAAATATGTACATGTACAGTACAAGTATTTGCGATTAAGCGCATCCCAAAAAGTGCATGTGTGTTGTGTATATATTTAATATGTATATATGGAAAATATTTGGAATTTATTTGTAATGGAAAATATTTACTTGTATATACAATATATAATATAAAATATTTTATATAATATTAAATATATTTTATATATTCTTATATTTTATATGTAAACATTTTTCTTAAATATATACATGTATGTGATTGTATTTATATATACATAAATATATTATATATTACGTAAACAAAAAAATGTATTTTTTATTGTTATTTATTTGACAGCACTCATATAATTTATATAATGTAAAATATATATCTATAATATCTTAAATGTATATAATTGTATATATATATATATATATATATATATAAATTATTTTAACAATATAATATACATATATAACACACATATAAATACATGTAAATATTTTCACAATATATGCTGTGTGTGTATTCATATATTATTTTTTTTTAATTAAAATTTGAAAAAATTAAAAATTAAATGTAATATGTTAAAATATAAAACAGCTATTTTAATAAAAAAACATAAGCATAAAACTTTAAAAACCCTTGACGACCTCAAACGTTTGAACGGTTGTTTATGTGAAGATACTTGCAAAATACAATAATGTAACAAATACATTTTAAAACAACTCTTGCTTGAAATAAATGAAACACTGGCAGCAGGATCTGTGGTTTAAAAGCGCTTGCAAACTGCATCGTGAGGGAACCAAACTGCCGTCCCCCAAAGTCCTTTCTTTCCATAGGATCTTTTATATTTGGTAATCAAGGTTTACAATACTCGGTGGGTCTCATGTGAGAAAGCCAGCAAGCTAATAATCTGGTGTCGCTGTGGCAGCGGTATGATGTACAGTCTCAGTGCTTGAGAGTGTGTGTGCGTCACGCATGACTGCAGCTCTGCTCTCGCTCACCTTGAGACGGGCGCGCTGAAAAATGAAGCCCTGAATTCTAATAACGCACTGAGGGCCGCTTGGGTTATTCATGACCGACTGCCATGAGAAAGCAGGGAGACGAATTTAATGACACAAAAATGAGCCTTCAATCAAGCCTCTAACTTCCTCTAGCAGGCTCATCTGTATCGTTTAGGATGAAAAAGTCTTAGCGGACTTCAGAGTCCCTTTGCGGGTGGTTTGGACAGCCGTACCTGCTGAAGAGTTTTAGAGAGGATTTCCAGTTCCTCCTCGCGCTCCAAGAGCTGTTTGCGGAGCTCCTGTGTGATTCCTCTCTCCTTCTGCAGCTTCTTTTCCAGAACCTGTAAGAAGGATGGCAGACAGCGCTCAGTGCATCTTACTGGTAACACAATTCAACATGATCATTAACACCATCATCCATCCAAGATTAAGAGCCAATCCAAACCAAGCTTTCACAACCAAAGGTGGAGAATGACCTCTTACCGACATCTCCAGAGTGAGTTTGTCAATCTGCTGCTTCTGGTTGTCGATCAGCTGAAAACAAACACACACACACAAAAAAAAAAATCATTTCACACGACTTTGATTTGAAACTATTTGAATTTGTGTCTTTTGTCTTAAAACATACACATAGACAGCATTTCGGATGTATACTATATTGGCCAAAAGAAACAATTCCAAACTGTTTTTATTTAAAGGCTTCAACTTAAATGCTTCAAATTAGTCTTTTAGTCTAATATTGTAAAAATATGCAAGTATGCATCCATACATACAAATATGCCCAGAGAAGAAACAGCGGTCAGTAAACAAAACAAAATCAAATGGAGAAGTGTTGTTTCAGCAGTTCATGCTGCGGTGTGGGAAGAACTGTAAAAAGTAACCTCAATATTTCTCTAAAAGGTGGGATATATTTAATAATAAAGAATGACAAGGTGTTCCCAATCAACTGGCCTGTTGTCTTTTGTACTTTTAAATTGTATTATTTCTCAATATCACTGTTTTATTGTATTTTAGTGAGAATTCGAAATATTAAAAACAAACCTAATTATTGAAATCCAAACTTTTAGTGTGATGCATATATTCCATCTTTAGCAAATTTCAATCTACCAGTGATTTATTGATTATAATGTACTATAAGACATCTGCGGCAGAAACATCTGGAAATAAAAGCAGCAAATGATTACAGTAATGTGTTTTTAAGCATCATTAGGTGCATCATGGGAGATCAGTACCAGGCTGTTCTGGCTCTGTTGTTCTAGCAGACGAGTGTTTTCTCTTTCCAGCTGCTTCAGGTCCAGCATGGGCAGCCGTACGCCATCCTCCAAGCACTTCTCCACTTTCTCTTGCAGGCTACAAACACAAGTTTTATCATTCAGTGGGTAAAAGGCACAGAGAGAAATCTTAATAGATCCTCATTACATATATCAAAGCTTCTGTGGCCTTCCATTATTATTTTTTCAGTCCGAGCGGATGATTGGCCTGATTTCATCCCCGTGTTTACGCCACGTTTTCTATGTTTTAATAGGAGCACACAGCACTTTGATCTTCAGCTCACTTAGCAAGGACTGAGCACTTTATATAAAAAAAGTGGCTTTCAGAAAGCAAGCAAATCAAAAGCAATGCTTCTGGCTGTGAGGTCGTCTCAATGGAGTGAGCTGTACCTTTGAACAGCATCCACAAGCTCTTTCTCCCGGATGGATTGTGTCTCGATGAGGGCGTCTTTCTCCTGCAGCAGGGCTCGGTTCTCCTCCAGGGTTTTCTCCACCTGGGCGACGGTGTCCTCCAACGCCTGCTTCTTCCCCTGCACGTCCTGCAACTGAGACACCACAATACAGAGATGAGTAACGCTACAACACTTCATGAACACTTTACAC
>JAUCMT010000048.1:18653104-18687052 GCA_032357475.1 Enteromius thamalakanensis
TGTGATACAAAGCATCATTACTCCAGTCTTCAGTGTCACATGATCCTTTCAGAAATCATTCTAATATGCTGATTTATATATATATATATACACACACACACACACAATAATAATTAACATTTATAATTAACATAATCCAAGCATGTGTAAATTAACAAATAATAACAATGACAATAATAATTAATAATTGCACCATTATTCCAGCAGAAAATTCTAAAAGTACAGAAGTGTAACAATATATATATATATTTTTTTTTTACTATTTATTAAACAACAAATACATTATTTTGTTTTGTTTTAATATCAACTATGTTCCTCACACAGTATGAACATTGATTCATATTCATGTTTACTTCCATATTCACTTTCATAAATCATCAGTTTGTCTGTGGTACATTTCAGCATTATATTTGTACTGTAGGGCAGGGTCTTGAAAGAATAGGGGGTGAAAGAGCAGTTCCCCAACACTGCTTACAGCACCTTTAATGAGGTAAACCACATTATGTAAATGAGCAATATATAAACAAACAGCTAAACTGTCATGTGACCTAGAAGCCTGAGCAACACCAGACTGATGGCCAGCTAAAAGTGTTTCCTCATATGTAATTCTTGGCAGAGATGCATGGCAGAGCGCGGTGCGTTTGTGTCTGAACATTGAGCGTCTGGTCTGTGGCGTCTGAGGCACTGCCCCGTCTGTCAGAGCTCACCTAACAGCAAAGCCACACTTCGGCTGACGGCATGATACTATAATTACAAGCGCTCAAGGTCACAGAAATCACTACAGGGTCAGAGTCGTCATGTTAAATTAGTGAAGCATCTGCCCCTTCCCAGAAAAAAGAGCTAATGACAAACCTACAGACAAATACAGAGGATTCTGTTACTTCATTTACATGGGGGGTCAGGATAGGCCTTGTTCGGACAAAGACAGTTGATAGATGACAGGAAATGATGCGTAGAAGCAGTGGCATGGCATGAGTGATTATTTTAATAGATAAAATAGGTTGACATGCATCAGACGGTCATCTATTTGACTCATCAAACTAAAAATGGTTTTATTTGTGGTGTTTGATATATATATATATATATGAAAACAATAAATTTAGTTAAATAATTGTACATTACGCAACATCAAATTGAACTATAATATATTTAAAGGTAAATTGTATAATATAATATAACATAACATAATATAATAACTATAGGGCTCAGGGTTGTTCTGCCTGAATTTACCCCTAAGTTATTTGATATTTGATCCAACATCCTGAAAAAAAGTCTTGTTCTTTGCGTACTTGATGTGACCAATGAAATGTATCTTTATAATTCATTATATTCATCATAAAACTGAATGTCTCTAGACCATTCTAATTTTTCACCTGATTTGAATATATATCTGACCCCAGCACCTAAAACCACCTTCTTCTTTGTGTACAACTTCATGAGTACTCTAAAAGAGTCTTCATATACTCACCGGTCAATCTCCAGTTCCCTCTGCCTCAGGAGTCCCTCTTTAATCTTTACCAGGGTATTGACAGGGAGAGACGTTCCACCCAGGATCTGCACCAAACAAAAATTATAGCATTAGAACTGCTCATCTGGTAAACACACAGGGTCAGGCTAGCGTGTACTTATGATAAGCACACTGTAATTAGCATACTCTGTCATCATAATCACCATCAGCAACAAACTGCCACCGAAGCCATGCAGCATTACACTGAAGAAGTCCAGGGGGGTTGTAAAGGTCTCTTCTCGGCACTACTGAATCTAATTATGCACTTGTTTATAACTTTGCTTGCATGATTTTTCTAAACAGATGCATGACTCGAAGTAAGTTAGATTTCAAATAATTATTTAAAAAAAGATTTTTTACATTTTAGAAATGTAAACTTTCAAATTAACTAATAAATAGCAATGAATAATTATTTAATTTAAAGAATTAATTTAAAAAAACCATACTTTGAATTTAGACTAGCAAAATATTGTAAAATGTCAAATTATATTTATTTTAAACATTATCTTATTTAATATTTCCAAATGAATTAAATAATTAATAATAATGCTTTAGCTTTAATAACAAGATGCCTGCATGTTTATTGTTTCTGATTCTTTGTTATCTGAGCAGCTTTTTTTGCACTGGACACTGAATGTGGAATGGTACATTTTATTCGAGCAGACCAGTGGCTACAATTCACTAGAATATGTATGAATAACTGATGTGGCTGCGCAGGAGCAACCGCAGATGCCACTAACACTACCAGTTATCAGATCAGATATATTAGTCTCATTTACATCAACTCTTTAAAATAGTGCGTATTGTTTCCCTGACCCGACTCGACAGACTTGACCGGCCGCCAGGCTCACAAATGCCAACCCTATAAATGCGGCACGTATCAGCTGCGCACTCTAGCCTGCAAACATGCCTTTATTTGCCTCTGGAGAGGTTTTAGTCCCAGCAGCAAACTGCACCGTGATAAGAAGCAGGTGCCACTTTCATTGCCAGGCCTCCCTCAACTCTTCACATAGCTGGGGATATTTTTAACAGTCAGTGTGTGGTAAAAACATCGAGCTGGCTCAAATCTCCACCGTTTGTGCCACGAGCATCAACCACTTGCACACAAGGAGCTGTGCAGAAGGAGTCCATCACCGGTTGGGTTGTTGGCAGCAGAGACAACAAACCCAGGCTGGGAAGCAGATGACAGAGAATGGATGAGGAGAAGTTGAGTAGGCAGCTCGCTCTATTCCCTCTTAAATGATTAGTTCATCCTATAATGAAAAGCACTGACTTCCTGCCTTAACGTATGCATAAAAAGGGTACAAAAGAACCAGAAAAGTTGTAAAAGTAGTCTAGCAAATAAAAAACGTCTTTTTTTAATAAATCTGCAAAAATGTCAACAATTCTGTTTTTTCTGTCAATATGGGGTGCTGTGTGTACATTAATGAGGAAAATAATGAACTTAAATGATTTTAGCAAATAGATGCAATATAACTAAGAGTGAAAAAATTAAGGGGATCTGAATACTTTTGAGTACCCACTGTATATGTATAGTAATGTTTTAAAATAGACTAAAAATGTATTATTATTATTACTACAACATAATTAGATGAATACTATCTTGGAATCAAAAAGATTAAATTTACCACAAATTTTGGTGAGTGGTCTTGTAAATTGAATCATTTAAAACATTCATATCAAAAGTATGATTTACTAGGGGTGTTTATTTGTCCAAGAAGTGTGTTTTCATTGAGAAGGTAAAATTAAAGTTTTAGTTGATATCTGACTCTTTGGGTTTATTAAAAAAATTATAACATGAGTATGTATGAAATTGAGTATGCAGTGCATCGTCAATGAATCGTGCTCTGGCACACCTGTTCCAAGCGGGCCAGGGACGGGCAACAGTTTGGAGCGCTCACACTAGTCAAACGAACCACGCTTTGGTGGTCAAACACACTCAGGCACGGTTCAAACAGCCTAGTGTGAGTACACCCTAGGACACTATTTTTTAGGACTTTAAATGATCAAATAAAAGACATATTGTTCATATTATGTGGACTTAAAAATAGACAATGGATAATGTAGAGAGATACTCAAAATACTCATAAAAGACTGACTAATGGCTTAATCCTAATCTGATGAGTCCAACAGGGCAATATCTGAGGGCTACAAGAACTTTTTAAACATTAATGATCTAATTTTGTTTAATAACATTAATTAGCATCCTTAAAGCAACTGTGACAGGTGGAAGTAGGCCAACCATTTAACCAAATGGAAGTGTGGTGTCCATGCATCTGACCAGCAGACTTTACGTTGACGATTATAGAGCAGGGGCGCCTGGACATAGCTGTCATTCCCCACCAGCTTGTCTCCTCGGAGGGTGCTGTCGCCACATGCCAGAAGTACCATGTCATTCCTATCAAGACTGGGACCTTTAAACTTACATGAGATAATATGCTGACCCTAGGCCTCCACAAATCTTTCATAAAATACAAGCTGTTATGCAGATGTGGCCATTAAGAATGGACATTTTTTAAGTTACACTTTCGGGTCTTTTTATGCCTTTTATTTCACTGGACAGCAGACAGGAAAGCACGGGTATGGGACCGACAAAGGACCTCAATACGGGAATTGAACTTGGCACAGTTGTGTCGCAAGTTAACCACAAGGTTATTGGGGCTGATGGAACGCAAGTTTGCATGCAATTCATCACACGTGATCACAAGTGCTTTTTCAGATTTTTTTTATTTTTTATTTTTTTAAATGTTGTGCTTCACACAATATTCACCAGGTAGTGCAAGGAATAACATTTTGCAGTTAAACACCCAGGTAAGATCTATGACCATGTTTTATGGTCACAGAAAATAAAATAAAATTAAATAAATGTAAGATTACGAGATTAAAGTCATAATATTTTTTAGAATAATATCAAAATTATGCGAATAAAGTCAGCCATATTGAGAATGTAGCTGTAGCAAATTGAGAGAAAAGTAATACTAATTTTAGAATAAAGATAGCATTGGAAGCAAGTAAATAAAAAATAAAAAAAGAGTAGTAAGATATAAACTCGCAACTTAAGTTATACACTTACAGTGTATAAAGTCATAACTGCGAGTTATAAGGTCAGAATTACGTGATATAAACTCGAGATTCTGAGAAATTTTTCAGTCAGAATTGCAACTTTACATCACACAATTGTGAGTTATAAAATGAGAATTGCGAGATATAATGTTGCAGTTCTCGCAATTGCTAGTTATATTACGCACTTCTGACTTTTTTTTCTAGCAATTGCGAAACCTAAAATGGTTCTTCTATAATTATGATGTTAAAGTCTTAGTATGAAAATAAAGTAAAAAAACAAACAAAAACAAAGTCCTTTCAATAGACGAAGATTAAAGACATTCTATCTGTAGTTTTTACGGCATTAAAATATTTCCGTGTTTCAATGACAAATAATATTTACCAATAACTAAACAAGCTACAAAACAAGTATCATAGCAAGTAAGTCCAAAAAAAGAGTATAGCGTTAAGTATATCTTGATAATTGGGCACCCAATAAACGTTTACCAAATTTTATTCTGTTATATAAACTAAAAGCGTTATGAGGCAGGAGTTTGTCTAAACTTGTTCGTCCAGCTGCTCCTCAAAGCTCCTGGTGGCACTGTTTGTCTCCCTCCACGCGACCATTTAAATAGTCTAAGACAGGAACAGCTGCTTGAGGAAGGAACCTCATTCATTACAGTACACTGAGGCCAGAAAATGCAAAATGCTGTGTCTTTAATTTTATACTCCCTTTGGTCCTCTTTCGCCTTGAGTCAACAACTTTCAATAGGTCTTCATTTGAGAATGGAGAAACCTCCTCTGCATATTCTATTATTAACCACTGCCGCATTAACTCTATGAACAAAATCTACAATAAACACCACAATAAATCACAAGAAGTTTGGCAAGACACTCTAAAGGGGAAAATATTCTTAATCAGTTTTCCAGAAAGAGAAGCACATACAGTGGGTACGGAAAGTATTCAGACCCCCTTATATTTTTCACTCTTTATTTTATCGGAGCCATCTCCTAAAATCATCTCTATCACTGTATATTCAAAATTTTATTGTGATAAGCTGATAATTAAATTGCTTCTACGGTTAAAAGTAATTTATAATTTTAAAATATATTTATAATTTACAAGTATAATTCTTATTCTTATAGTCCTCCTGTTATAATTATTCTAACAATTCTACATTATTTTTTGTAAATAACTTGTATACACACACACACACACATACATATACATATATATACATATACATATATATATATATATAATAAAATTATTAGATAAAACAAACCAATCAAAATACAAGGCATCAAAATACTAAATTATTAATCTAACAATCTAAATATATTAAAACAGACAGAAATGAGAAATTAAATATCTAATACTGGTTTCATCTGATGGATGAAAGGATGGATGGATAGGCAGAGTTGTATTCGTAATAAATATGATGTTAAATATTAAATAAAACAATTAAATACAACTCTTATAATGGGAAGTTACTTGATGTTTAGGAGCAGCATAGAAAATCCCCAAAGCTCACAGACACAGAAAAACTGTGTTCAAGAGGTGATTTCATTGTTTTCAGATGTAAAAACTAAAATGTAGCTCAGTCTGGTAGGCATTCGAACGAGGGATTCTTCCACAGAGGATGCATGTCCTTGGTGAACAGTGTAAAAGTCAGATCCACTCTCTCAAATGCAGCAAAGAGCACGGAAAAGGTCTGATGCCTTTCGGCTACAGCACTTGAACAGTTTCCCTCTGTCACATTGCACAGCTAATCTGGTGCCAATTCCCTGAACTCTATCACACTCTGCCACTGCGCTTTCTCCAAGGCCCTCCAGACAGCCGTCCATCAACCTCTTGGCATTCTAGGACAACACAAGGGAGACACGCTGACTCCTTTCGAGGTGGCAGTACTCAGAATTGCCAATAAAGGCAGTGCTGCGGCCATTTGTAATTCAGCGGGAAGTTCAGTAGTGTGTTATATAAGAATCCCCTGTAAGTGTTCAGCACAGGCAGGTGATATTTGGATAATTAAACATGTCTTTACATTAGATTGAAAACAAAATATCAAAGAAACTGATATTTATTTGAAAGAAAATAACTAGAAGTACATATTTTAGGCAACATTTCTTAAGCCCCATTGCCATTAGTATGTTTTAGTTTTAAAACAGCATTTTAGGATGAAAACGATCTGCGTTTACACTAGTGTTCCAGAAACGCTACACAACCTAAAGCGCATGTCACATGACCATTCATGCACCTACAACCATAGATATGCATATTTAGATTCCCTATTATTTAAATTGCGAACCAGTTTGCGTGTGATCGAATGAGGAATCTGCCAACGCATATCTATGGGTGAAACAATGAGCATTGATGTTATTCTTTACTCGTTCATCAAGTATACACAAAGAGAATGTGATCCAAAGTCTCCATTTTGATCTGTTTACATTGAAACGCAACTGTTTTTAAACTAAAATAGGGTCTGCAGTGCTTTAAAAGTCTCCATTTATGAGGGTTGAAAACACCAGTGTAGAGTAAATAATACACGTAACCTTTTAAAACTAAAAGACACTAGTGTAAACGGGGCCTAAAAAAGGTGTATTTAGGGTTTTAAATAATAAAACAACAGAAGCACTGTTCAAAATGAAGAAAAGTTTATTTTGACATTTAAGCTACAATTAATGTTTGAACGTAATTGGATTAGGCGACTAAATATCAAATATCACGTGTGTGTGTATGAATGTCATTGCATTAAATTGGGCAACAAAACCATAATAGCACACTTTTTAAGCAAAATATTTAAGAAGGTTGGATTAAAGATCAAAATATGTTAAATATAACAAATTTTACTGGAATACATTTTACAATAAAATACTATTTTAGCTTTCTTCTTCAAATATTGTTTAATTCAGTGTTACTAGATGTGTCTTTTTTTATTTAATTCTGTAATTCTTTCAACACTTTCTTTGTGCATTGTGCATAATAACAATAATAATTCAATTTGGTCACGTTTTTACAAATGTTATTAAAAAAATGTTGTTGCATAGACGTACTGTAGTTTAGATATAGTAACAAAATATCAAGCCAAGCAATATATTTATTTTAAAGAAAGACAAAAACACCCATGCTGTTCAAAAGGAAAACCAAACACAATCTATTTGGACACTTTAACACCTGTGCGAATTTGAGAAGGAATGATTTCATACATCCACTTAAAATCACTGTGGCTCCAGTTAAAGCTACATGCTATTAAATAGCCATTTAGAAAGTTAATTCTGAGAAAATCTCAAGCAGCATTTGTTTACAGATGCCACTTAATGAAATGACATTCAGACATGTTAAGTGTCACTCGAGTGTCTGAATACCTTTTGAGGGTCACTGTATACTCACACACACACACACAGAGAGGTGCCTTTGGGTTGTGACAGTGTGTGTGTGTGTGTGTGTTCTGTGACAGCTGTTGGATCCGGGGAGCGAGTGTGCTAAGCTGAATGATGAGGTGAGACATGGATGTATTGCACCTAACGAGCAAACTTTCCAGCACTGGCCAGAGGGCATGGCACAGGCGAATGGACAATGTGTATGCATGCTCATGGCAACCGGGCATTTGCATGCCATAAACACTCGCTACGGTGGACAAGGTCACCAGAGAGGACTGACCCCCTCCAATTTAATAAACTTGTCGAAAAAGAACAGGATGTCTAGCGAGCCGAATGGCACACATGATGTCAACCTGTTCACCAGACAAGCATCTCAAACTTTAGCATCTAGTGTGCATTTTAAAGGCTTTTTAGACACTGACATGGTTTGTTCAAGTGGCGGTCATCCAGAAATCGCCAAAAACAGTTTGGCACTGGTTGGAGGCTCCGTTGTAATCAGATGCCATCATAATGCCTTCTCCATTCCTCATGTCCTCTAAGTGCTTCTCTGACTAGTGAACAGAGCTCCTTATAAAGAAGAGAACTGGGGATGTTTTTATCTTAAAATAGAACTCAAACAAGAAAAAAAGCTCAAATATTAGAGAAAGTTCCCAGAGCCCCCAGGGGGTTCTCTTAAACTACAGGTTGAAGATGATTATAGTGTATTAGTATAGGTATCATCTTCTGGCCACAACATCAAGAGAATATCTGTATTAATCCACCAGTGAGACTGAGAGCTGCCGGATACAGTTACAGAGTAAATTCAACCAGGGCTGAACAGTTCAGTAATGAGGAAACACATACAAGTCATTTCTGTTTTGATTTGAGATTCTCACAAGCCTGTTTGGAACTAACGGAAGGGAAAAGTCTCATTATAAATGCACACTTTTTATCATATGCCAACACCTTTAGGCAATGCCCACAATATAAAAAAGGATCAAAAGATTATTTTAAAAGTCAAAAGCTCTTACTCATGGGAAAGTTAATTTGATAAATTTTTTATACATGCAAACTTAAATCGTGTCCATTAATGAATTAATAAAATCCCATGAATAAAATATATATAAAATAAAAAAACAGTAATAATATCAATACTCTATCGACTAAAAAAAATAAATAAATATATATATATAAAATAAATAAATAAATAAATATATATATTAGGGCCGGGACTTTAACGCGTTAATTTAGGTGAATTAATTACACAAAAATAACGTGTAATTATTATTATTATTTTTTTTTTAACGCATTTTAATCGCACTTAATTTTACATTGCTGCACGTTTCTCACTGGATGAGTTACCGTTTTTCTAATGTTCAGAATGTACTTCAAAAATGTTTGCTCGTTTTGTCAGTAAACATGATCCTGTAATGCTTAAATCCACGCTGATAATGAACATGGTTTTGTGCAGCTCGTCAGTGAACAACGGTTGTGTGTAGTATATACAGCTCAATGTGAAATCACGCACGGCACAATATTGGTCTGTTGGACTTGGTTTATGTATTCAGTCATTATTCAATGGTATACTAAAAACCCATATGAAAAATGACCCACTGTTAGGTCAAATATTTATATGCGATTAATTTCGATTAATTAATTACAAAGCCTTTAATTAATTAGATTAATTTTTTTAATCGAGTCCCAGCCCTAATATATATATATTTATGCTTTGTATCACAGGAATAAATTACATTTGAAAATAAATTCACACAGAAAACAGTTATTTTAAATTTAAATAATATTAGAGTTTTTTTTTTTAGTCTAATAAAGAAGAATCAGCAGAAGAAACGTCTTTAAAAACCATCAAATATTTTACTAACCCCACATTTTTGAACGGTAGTGTATATATACTACATTTTAAACTCGGATAAATGTAAGAAATATTTGAACTAAAAAAATGAATAAATCTGTCAAATAAAACTGACAGCAAACTTTGCATCCAAAAGCGGGAATGACTTTTATAAATACTGTCCATTAAAACCTCATTCTGGTATGCTGCTCATATTTAAGTATAAAGCCTTGCAAATCTGCTTCCAAATAAAAAATGAGAGAAAGAAAGCGAGAACTCAGACCCCTCCTACGCATCTTTCTTTTCTCTCTCCTCCTTTACTCCACCCCTCCACTTTTTCTGCCATAAACTTTCGAACTCCACATTGCTGCCACAGACCCTCCTTTCCTCTTAAACCAGAGCAACAGGATTGAACCACAATACTCTCCATCTACAGATTTAGGTAGGTAACGTTTTTTTTGTATATAACGGTTTCAGGATGGCCCACAATGGTTGTCTTTTTACCAAAAATATTACAGTTCATACATATTGTGTCTAGTGCTGTTTGATGAGCATCGATTATTAATATACAACATTTTTAGGTCTCAAGTTAAAAACTGTTAAATGCACCTGTGGAAATAAATAGAATGGAGTCTTTCTTAATTGAATGCTCCGTACATATGCATTTCCACAAGCTACAATGCAGCTAATATATATTTTTGTAATGAAAAAATCAGAGGGTTATTCAACAGTTAGCCTTTGTATTGTATATTCATAACTTTACACAGCAGTGGACGACGAGTCAGAGATGAATCAGAGTTTTGATGTTTGGGTCTGTCCGCTGCTGGTCTTTGTAAGCGCCGCTCTGTGTGCTCCCGATAAACAGCGAGCCAGACTCATTCTTCTCCTGACACAAATCAGGGAGACGTGACCTAGACTGACTCCAACCTATACCCAACACCCCACATTTACACTCCGCTGGGAGCTCTGACGGCCCTTCATTTCAGCACAAATGAGCTCGCTGCATTCACTGCGGCCCTGCAGAGGAGGAAAGGTTAACTGCATACAGAAGAGCGTTAAAGCAGGAACCACACCACAGGATGCACACATCCAATTGTGCTGGCTTTCGCATAAAATTGAGGCAAATATCGAAGCAATAAAGATGCCCGAAAGAAATTATGATGCTTGTATAAAAATGTTATACATTACATGTTTTTGTACCAACATTTGTAGCAACTGCCTTAATCAGCAAACACATTTACAATTTCAGAATAATATATGATTGCTTAATTTATTATTGTGAATTTATTGATCAATGTTGCATTACTTGATACTTAATATGTTACCAAATGATCTGTAATCTGTGATTTATTTTAGAGTATGTGAAATATTTATCACTATACAGTATATATAGTAATTTATTTTATAGTTGTATATTATTTATATATAATTTGCAAACATCATATACCTTTTTAATCAGAAAAGATTCTCAATTTATTTACATTTATTTTATTTACATTAAATATATAACGTTCATGCTATATTTTATTGCATAAAATACATATGTATGCATGCATGTGTTTATATATTATATATATATATATATACATACACACACACACAGTAATTTATTTTATAGTTGTATAGTATTTAATTAAAATATTAATTATATATAAAATTGAGAATCCTTTCTGATAAATTTTTTTTGTTGCATATTAAATATATAACGCTCATGCTATATTTTATTGCATAATTTATATATATATATATATACACACACACACACACAGTTATTTTTAATTTTTTACACAATGCAGTACGATGTAAAAAATATATGATCAGTAAGTCATGGCAACTTTACATTAACTTGTCAAAAGTTTTAAATTGACATATTTTACGTAAAATAGGCTACATGAAATTCAGCTTGATTATTAAGAGTCAGTATAATGCATTTTAAGTTCAAATTACTAAGTATGCAAGTTTAAGGCTGCAAATGACCCTAAGTTTAGGTTTTTTCCTTCCTGTACTTTAATATCTGCTGTATGACTTTTAAACTGATTTGCTTCACATTTTTGTCCAGTATTGCATCTCTAAAACACTAGTTTCAGAGGTCCCACTTTTGCACTGAACTTAACTGTAAAAAAATCATATAACCAAAAGTGTCTCTAAAAGATCTAAAGCACAGCACAGTCCTAGTTTGCATGGCCAAAAATGTCTGTCCTAAAGCCAGTTCAACAGGCACTGTCCTACCTGTTAAGAGTCATGCCCTCAGAGGCATCACCAAGCCACAAAAATCCCCACTGCATTGCTCCACAATGCCATCATGGAAAGTTCAGCAGCGAGGCCAAATGAGTACACTCGCTCTGCCTCACGTCGACTTATTTGTACAGCAGAGAGTAAAAATATGCACATAAACATGCTTGGGAAATCTCCGGGCCAGCCTTTCAGATGATTTCCTTCCTTCTTTCCTTCTTTGGTGCTATTCCAACTTATTTTTGCTCTTGCTCGTTTTATTTTTTCACAACTTTCTTGGCTCTCTCTGTGCATTTCAATGCAGATGAGTTGACTTTTTTTTTTGCCAAAGTATGGCTTGAGAGAGTTCTGCTCAGAATAGCCATATGAGGAAGGGTCTCTTTAACGCATGAGCTGCTCGATACCCTCCCAAGGAGATTGTTAATGATCTTATCATTGTCAGCGGTGATGCGGACATGACTCCTGACTAGCTAACTAGGGTGCTGGAATGCTGGAGGCCTGTGGTGTTGACAAATATCTCTCCAAAGCCTGTCGTCACCAGCAGCAGGTTTATCTCCTCTGGGTCACGTGAATGGACTGCTCCGCTCCAGGCTTCACTGTCAGTCACTCATACACTTAACATCTTTCTTCAGTGACACCGGTCAGCTAGACAGAAGAATCACTATGAAAACAAGCAGTGAGGAACTGTAGGTGGTACTTTTCTGTAGCTTAGTGTCAATCATTCTGCTGAATAAACATTGAAAACATTGCTTTTTTTCGAGTTGAGATAAATTATAGTGAGTAAAACACACAATACCAACCCCCTTCAATTGTTGACATTTCAAATAAACTATTTTCCTAAGATTAGTTTTTCCTTCAATCACTTTACAAAAATTACATATTATGAAAGCAGCTCTTAAAGTGACAGCAGTCTAATATTTCTGTTGTTTATGTTAATCAAACAACAAAAGAGAGAAAATCTCTCACTGCTCTCGACTGAATTAACTCTGTAACTTTAATAATAAGAACAATATATTTAATTGACACAGTTAAGAATATGTATGTTTTTGTAATTCATGCTTGCGTTCCAACACACTTTTAGCCTAAATTTTTATTGTTCAAAAAACAGCAGGACACAAGATATTAACGTATAAATAAATGCTATTTTTTGTTCGTGGTCAGTTATTATCCATGTGTGGTGTACAAGTTTGTAAATGAATACTAAAGTCCACAATCCAACGTGTTTAAAACTGAACTGGAAATTAGGTGCTGGGCGTTCGGCCAGAGGAGAACTGGACCCAACTAAGTCTGGTTCTCCCAAGGTTTTTTTCCCTGTTCTCTCATGGATGGGGTTTTGGTTCCTTGCCGTTGTCGCCTCTGGCTTGCTTAGTTGGGAACACCTGATTTCCAGTCATTTCCGTCGTCTTGACTACAGAGACAGTCTCTGCATTTGATAAATAAAGTTTAATTCTCGTCATAATACATTACCATCACTCTGTTGTTCTATTTAATAATGTTCAGTGCTTTGCTACAATCTGTATTGTTAAAAGCGCTATATAAATGAAAGTAACTTGACTTGAAGTGACTTTTTATCCTTCGACCAAAATAGCTCATACTGTTTAATATACTGTAATAACAGTTCAGTTTTGTGTGTAATGGCAAAAAAAATTATATTTCATTTAGTTAATTTAGAAAAATGCTTGTAGCATTTTTGTTCATTAAATATAAGTATTCGTTTTTCGTAACGACAAAGTGGCCAGCGGCAGAAAGTGCAGATCGTAAATTATGTCTGATTAATTTAACCTTTTTTAAATCATCACAACTTGCTTAAAATGCAATAAAAACATTTCAAGCATATAAAAATGCCTAAACGCTAAACCACCTCCAGTGGAAACTAAACGTCATTTTATTCAGGTTATTACATCATTCTGAAGGGTCTACATTTATTTGGGTGCACTGACAATATCTTGAATAGAAGTGCTTCGCAAAAATTAACCAAAACCCAGCGAAAAAAGACATAAGTACAAAAAGCTTTAAATGGCCGCTTAATAAAACAAAACAAAAAAATAGAAAACCAAAACTCTTTCATAATTATTTTGATCCATAAAGATGACTTAAGGTGCATCAAAGGAGATGGCGAGTCAGGAAATGTATCTTTGTGACACAAACTCAGAAAACACTAAATTATGTTAGTGAATAAAATTATAAAATAAATTATTATTAAATATCTTCTTACTTTTTCCTGTGACATATTCCTGGTAATTAATCTACTTTTGCTGATGATTGCTGCGTTATAAGACAAGTTATGATATGACTTCAAATGTAAATCAACCTAAAACCCAACATGTATAGTTGTTCAGTGTTCAAAACAGCACAAAGTAAACAGCTAAAAAGCCGTACACTGTAGCAGTAGCAGCTAAAAATATGAAAATAAAAACGAAATGAATTGTTGAACATACCATGTTTTAATTCTTACGAGCTGTTGCAAAGGAGCTGTTGCTTCTGTCAAGCACGATCATTCAGGTCACTAACAAAACAATCAATCTTACACATCCTGTTTCCCATTAGCCTAAAGTAGTCACAGACTACATATCCAGCAACAACTTCATCATCATCGTCCCAGGCCTTCATTACTCTCTTGGCGATAAGTTGTACGTGGTTAAAAAAAAAGAGTCCGGGTCCTGAGGGATTCAGGGTAAGTCCTGGCCACGGTTTCAATGGAATATTGCGACCGTCAAAGGTCATTCCTAAGAATAACCTCACTGCGGGCGAAGCAGATAACAACACAGCAGCCAATGAGAACACAGGCCACAGGTGCTTCTGCGTCCACGATGCTGCTGAAAGCATCCGTAAGACAGAACTCCCTACAGATTTGCGGAGACAGGAATGAGCAGCAGTCTGAAAGAGCGAGATAAGCCCGTCTAAGATGAGAGCTCGGCTAATACGCAAAGATTTATAATCAAGGCCACTTTATCTTTCAGCGAAAACAGGGCTTCATCTAATCTTTCTGGAGGCGAAGTGCTAAATCCTGATTTAGGCTGTTTTGTACACATGTAAAAATCAGCAATATAAAACATCTTTCTGAAGCCATCTCTTTTTATTTACTCAGAGCCAAGACGTGATAATGAAAAGAAATAAGCTCACTCCTACATCGAAAGGACAGTTATATAAAAGACACAATACGTGCTGCTGAAGTCTCATCTCACAAGGGTTCAATAATAATAGATTAACAACGTTTTTTTTTTAAAGTATGATAGAGCAAGGCTTTGTATAAGTGCATCTAAGCAAGAATAAGACAAATCCACTTTGAGCGAAGAACCCAGAGGAACCAAGACCCCTGGGTTTTCATTTTAGGAACCTGTCAAACATCTTTTTTTAGGTGACATATATGAAGCTTTTCATTTGACTTGTAAAGTTGGCAAATGCATTAAACACTATGAAGAGTCAGTGACAGTGTGCACCATTAAAAGTACTTCGATTTTGACCCCTGACCTTTTAAAAACTGATGATCAATGGAAAAGTCTCTCAGTGTACACTGAAATCAAGGTCAAATCAAGAGACAGTAAAGAAATGTATCTATTTCAAAAAAACTTTCTATTCATCAAAGGATCCTGTAATAAATATGAGTTACTCCAAAGCACAACTGTTTTCAATATAGATAATAAATGATATTTGAAAATGCATTAAAACATTTTTTATAAAAAATTTAAATTGTAATAATGTCACAATATCATCGCTTTTAGTGTATTTTTAATATTGACCAAATTCAGACTTGTTGAGCATAAGAGACTTGCATTTAACAAATCCTACTGACTTCAAAGCTTTGAATAATAGTATTCAACAAGCAATGATTAAAAATCACTTTTTATGAACTTATAATTAAAAACGTATTAAGATACCTTGGAATTAATGCACTTTAATTCAGTCTATTTCTTTGTAGTCAAAGTATCCATTGACTAAAATGTTGTAAATCTTTTTGTGGTGTATTAAATAAATTATATTTTTTACACTGTATAAACCTGACAATTTCTTGCTACACTGTAAAAACGTTTAAGTCCAAGTAGCATTTTACATTTCTATTATGCTAATGACCTTTAAAGTGATAGTTCAGTGATAGAGCTGGGATACCTTTTACAATTACTTAAAAAAATAAAATAAAATAAAATAAAATAGTATGCGTTACTGATGTCAAATTACATGACACAAATGACAGCTGGTAACGTAATCCATTACATTACAGATTTTAGGAAATGCAATTAGACTACTTTAAAATTTTATTATGAAATTCAGATTAAATGTAATTTAGTTACTACCCGTTCCACAGGACACAAAACAGAGATATTCAGAGACCCATGTTATGTGGACCCCAATATTCTGCAAAATATCTTCTCTTGTGTTCTAAAAAAAAAATGGAGTCAGTCGTACAGGTTTGGAAGGACATGAAGATGAATAAATGACACACTGTAAAAAAAAAAAAAAATCTGTAAAATTTACGGTAAAAAACAGCAGCTGTGGTTGCTGGAATTTAATTGTAAAAAATATGGTAACTTCATTTTAAGTTTTACAGGTTGAACTTAAATTTACAGTTAAATACCGTAATTTCATTACCTGATATATACTAACTTATTGAAGTACTGAAATCTGTTTTATACCATTGTAATACACTGATAACCACCAAAAGCAGGTGGTGATGAGTCACACGATGAAACAAAGGCTATCACAAGCATCTTTTAAATATATTAACATAAACAGAAGGTGCACGGCGTTATTTACACAAACACTAAACACCATCATGCTGAGATTCATTAAACTGAAATAGTGAATTAACTATTAATTTAACAACATTATATGTAACATTTTTTTGTCCTATATTTCCCTGTATATAGTAGGGGAACTGTTAACCATTTAACAGTTTTTTACTGTGCTGTTTTGACTGCTAAATTTACTGTCATTTTTAAGTTGACAAGATTAATTTTAGGATAAACTATCACATTAAAGACAATCTATAGTGTGAACATCTTTTGAAACCTCTACCAAACCTGCATGACACGTGTGAATCTGCATGCACATTCACTCTTTCATCTCCTGCTCCTTTCCCTCAGCGAACCGGATCGCCTCCTCCATCAGCACAACCACCATCACAGCTTCCTCCTCACACGGCTCTCCGCTCCACCTCGCGGTCCTGCCGTCCTTCTTCCTCTCTCCTCCGCACCTCTCCTCTCTATCTGCACTAATCCATCCCACCCTCCCCACCGAAATGGAAAAGGTACACCACATGACCCGGGCAGCCATTCGGCGGGCGTCCACCATGGAGGTCCCTCAGCAGGCCAAGCAAAACATGCAGGACCTCTTCGTCAACTTCTGCCTCATCCTCATCTGCCTGCTGCTCATCTACATCATTGTCTTGCTAATGTAAGCGAGAGGGGCACAGGTTTTTCTCTAGCCAATGAGGGCGAAGGGACTGTACATTAGAGCCTATCGTGTTGAGGGGAGGGATGGGCGGGGCTATTTATTATTTTATAGAGGGGTTTGAGTAGCAGCATGATTTATGTCTAAACAAAATTTGTTTGTAAATAGCACATTCAGCGTAACAATTTACGCCCAATGCTAAGGCGGCATCACACGTATCCCAGACAGAGCAGGCCAAACTAAATAATGAATTGTGCCATTTTGAAAAGCAAATCCAAGACAGCAAAAATAATTCATTAAATATAAACGCTGAATATTATTAAACATATTTAATTTTATACTGATAAAAAAATAAAAATAGTATAAAAATAGTTACATTACTGTTCAAAAGTCTGAGGTCGGTAAGTTCTGTTTCTATTTTTTTTTTTTTAGGTCACAATAGATTACAGGTTACAATAAATTGATCAAAAGTGACAGTAAAAGACATTTACATTGTTGGACAAAAAGCTGTTTTATAATTTAAATTTTTCAAAAAATAAGAACTGAGAAAAATGCATCACTGTTAATAAATATTAAGCAGCACGACTACTGAACATTGATGATATAATTGTTTCCTGAGAAGCAAATCCGCATATTAGAAAGATCATGTGACACTGAAGACTGGAGTAAAGGTGCTGCAAATTCAGCTTTGAGTCACAAGAAATAAAATACATTTTATTTTAAATTATAACAGTATTTTCCCATTATTATCGTTTCATAAAAGACTAAGTCTTACTCACTCCAAACTTTTGGACAGCAGTGTACAATCAATCTTACAGCACAATGGGTTAGCATCCAACTAAAACAAGATCTAATGGCGTTCTGAAGACCTGACCAGCCTTCACTGTGAACTTATGCAAGAGTCTCCATGTGTCACTATCCCGTCACTGCACGTCACCTGAGGGGCAATGGATTTTGTCTGAACCCTGTCTTCTGTCACACACTGTGCCAAACTGAAATGCACTCGCTCAATAAAAACTATAAAAAGTGTGCCGCTTCCGTTTTTGACTGACACTCCCACTGTACTAATTCAGTTACTGTCTGTTTATCTGACTCTGTCTCATCAGAAAAGCTCATGTCAGTCTGTCAATCATGTTTAGCTCTTTCCACGGCATGTGAGAGACCAGCGTGATGTAACCTGCTCATCCTCCAGGAAACGGGAAGAACCTCCACTTGGGACCGAACACTCGGGATACACTTCGACCACAGCCGAACAACCCAGGATATCTCCATCCCATCACTATGGATCTCATCAATAACCGAGGACTAAACCTGCTGCTCAACTTCCTGCTTATTGTAGTGGCTCTACTGCTCATGCTGATTCTGGTCAAGCTCATGTGACCCGCAAAATGGCCAGAAACAAGAATCAATGGTATAGGAGGGATGAATGTTTCGGAGACCCCTACTCTCTCTACCTCCAAAACCAATTTAAGTTTCTTTACATGACATTCTAAACTTGTTCTCACTTTAACTAGACCAGAAGAACCCATGCAAAATGATTGAGAAGCAGAGAATGTTAGATTGGCTAGTTTTCTGATGTAGGCTGTGTCATATTTTTTTTTTTTTCTCCACTGTCACAGAGACTTCTTCTCAGGGCACATATTTCACTTATTTGATAGATAGGGGATAAAAAAAAATATCAGTTATAACAACTATAGTCTACAATATATGCTTTGCCAGAGCATAATGGAGTAAGGTAAGCGCTAAAACTGAGGTAAACACTAAGTAATACTAAAAATTGATTTCCACTGTACACTCTCAAATAAAACAAAGTTGATAGTCGATCAAAAATGCTGCTACATTTTAGTTAAAGTAAAAAAAAAAACCCAGACGTTAAAACTAGTGTGACTGCGCCCTCTAGTGCTTGCTGCCTCTTACTGCTCAAAGACAACAACAATCCCATAACAACGGGATTCAGGTCAAAATTTGCAGGTTTGGATTTACGTAATATAGTGAATCAAGTGAAAATATAGATGAGCACTCCAATCACAGGAAACTGACACACATATAAAAAACCATTTCAATATTTTTTTCAGCAAAAAAAGCTGTGGATATGCACTTCTAATAAGATACGTTTCATAGATTGAAGGACACAGTCATGGTTTCAATAAGAATATGCAGTGGTTTGGCTATTATGTAATCAATGTACTCTTTATATATTATACCATCGCTGAGCTCTTGTTAAAATCTGTTTTGAATATATTTATGAAACAATTGTACTCATAAATGGAAAGGAATTGCTGTGCAGTGCAGGCACCTGAGAAATAAAACAATGAAAACAAGTGCTGCGAATAAAACACTTCCACTAATAATGTTTATGTGTTTCTTTGTGAGCTATGTAAAAAAAAAAAAATGAAGCTTAAGAGGAAATATGAAAGAAATCGACGAAAACACCCATTTGGACAAACACTGGGACTTAAATAAAAATAGACATCTAGCACAAGAGACCATTATCAGCTTGAAAACAAAATGGACCTAAACTACTTTTTGAATGCTGCATGCTCATAGTCATACTGTGCATGATACAACCATGCACTTTATTTCAATCATAACCTTGTTCTGTCTCTGAATTGACTTCTATTATTGTTTGACGTCAAGAATTCATCTTCCTCTTTAACCCCTTAACAAGGCTCCTTTTTGGCAAGTAACATTTACTATATACTGGAAATTTTTAAATTATACTTTTAATATATATATATATATATACATACACATACATAAACATATACATGTGTATGTATTTTTTACATTTTTTTATTAAATAAATATGTAGGTAGGTATATACTAACTTTTTATAAATGTAAAAAAAGAGAAAAAAAGACAAAAGTATCACGAAAAACAAAGCAAAAACTATTTATTTTTAAATAATGAGTGGTAAGTGTTAAACACTATAACAGTATATTATAAAATAATACTACAATCGGAAATATCCCTAAAACACAAGCTGTATATATATCTTATATATAAGTCTGATAAATGAAGCGTATTTGCATTGCATGTTTTCTGTGGTCTGTGCTGTAAACAGGACAGTTCACCCAACCACTGTCTCTCCAGCGGAGGGCGCTGTGAATCTACTTGTATTAGACATTTCTCCAAGCACTTTTCAATCTTTGCATTGTCAAAGCAACTGCAGACTGACCTGTTCAGCTTCCTGTCGTAGCCGCTCTCGCTGCTGCTGTTCCTGCTGCCACGAGCCACATCCCTCCGGTCCCGGCCGGTACTCCATCTGTTCGCTCAGCCACATCTGAGTCCGTACGGCTGGCTGGATGGGCGACCCTCCCACGGCCTGGTGCCTGAGTGTGGGACCTCTCTGCCCGGGCCCGGCCAGGCCGATGGTGGGCGTCTTGGTCTCCGGTAAGGCACTGTAGGTGAGGTCTAACGTTCTGGGCTTGAGTGGAGAGGAACAAGATGACTCCGTTTTCCCCAAGGTGTTACTGCTGCCCAGCTCGTACTTCGTAAAGTCAGAGTTGGTGGAAAGTTTGTGCAGGCTCTCGGAGAGAAAGCCATCTGAATAAAGAGGGTCCTGTCTGTAGCCATAGAGCACACCTCGATCCAGTGATCCGTGAGGGTCCATGCGGTATGACGGCCTCCCGGAAGCGGTGGACTTCTCCTGACCAGTCAGACGGGTGAGGGAGGACCAGCGGCGCACCGGCCGGGGGTCTTTCATGTCCAGGGGGCTGTCGAGGGGAGAAGGGAGTTGGCAGCTGCTCCAGGGGCTGGTGGGGGCAGAGGGCACGCTGAGTTTGGAGCTGGACGGAGAAGGCATGACGTGGGCCGTTGGGATGGGACCTTGAGAGCGCAGAGGCTGGAAGGACAATGTGCCGCTGGAGCTGGAGTGGTCTGGAGACAGATAGAAAGAAAATGTAGACAATTATATAGACTTAGCTAACAATGTTAATTCTTCTGTTAAGATAAGATGTTACTAGAAAACAGAACTTTAATTTGAATGTAAACACATTCTGGGTGACTCTGTTTCTGTGTCAGTAGGAAAACAGGTAGCTGGCTTGTTGTGGATGAAAAATTGCACCCTTTAATGAGTCTGAACTTTATTTTTTTGACCAGCAATAAATCAAAAGGGATCACCTCACTTTGTTTCCATTACTAACTCAAACAAGCTTTACAAAACATATAATTGAATTTAATCACACATATGAACAGCATTAACAAAAACATAAGTTTTATTGGGTATTATTCTTACAGGCGATGAAATAACATAAAATAGAATATAATAAAATCAGTGTTATATAAATAATTATAGTGCTACTATATATATATATATATATATATATATATATATACACACACACACGCATACATATAGTGTTAATTATGATTGGATAATTTGGAAATTATGTTATGTGGGCTGGAAAGAGTAAAAATGATCATTATTATAATTATTATAAATTATACTTTATATTATTCTTATAAGGCCTCAAATAAAATAAAATAAAACAAAACAAGTGTTGATTATGATTGAACATTATGTGGGCTGGAACAAGTGTACAATCAAACAAATAAATAATCATGTTAAAAATGACTGGATATTATTATGTAGACTGAAATGATTACAAAATAAAACAAGAATGTCATAAATTAGAAATAAGTGCTAAAAAGTGTTCTATTATTCTTCTGTGAGCTGAAATTAATGAAAGAAGCTTTTTTAAATGTTAAATTAAAAACAAAAGTATACTGTGAATAAAAGACTCAAATGCTTCTCACAGTGAACTGAAAAAAGAAAATCTGAAAAAAAAATGGAAGTGAAGAGGGCTGAGAACTGTTTATAACGCTCTTGTTCAAAAAAGTATCACATGGAAAAGTTTGGGGTGTCACACACACCACTGATGATGACAATCCTTTCTTATTACTCCTGAGAGAGTGCAATGACTGAAAGTAACTGGATGAAGATGATCTAATATCCTCCAATATCCCATCATGCACTAGGGATTCCCCTGATCACATAGCCTCTCTTTCATGCTTTAAAAACTCTGCGAGAAAACACGTCATGATAAACAGTGACTGAACTCATCTGACTGTGAGTCACTGCAGGAGAAAAACACATTCATCAGACTACCAGACTTCAAACCTATGACGATTTGATTTATATTGTTGTTCGAGCATGTTATTAAAGTTATATTCATAAAGGATTCGCCTTTATGGCTGAAACGATCACTATTTTTTTAAATAATAATTTTATTAATGAAATGTTTATTATTTTCTAGGTCCAACAATAGTAATGATAATATTTAATGAAATTGAATTAAAAAATAAAATCATATATATTTTTAAGTACGTGACAAAATGTTGCAGTAGATAAAAGTACAATTGCATTCATTTAACAATGAAACTTACACTGAAATATACACTGCTGTAATAATAAATTGGAAGGTGCTGATGTTGTCACGGGAAGCGTCTGAGGTCAGTGCACTGCAGTATGAGCAGTCGTGGCAGACTGAAGAGCACTGACAGTCACACTGAGACGAGCTGACAGGCTTGAGATATGGACATTCAGATGAAGAAGCTCAGCTGTCCGTGAGGCTCTCATCATATCAGTGCTGTCGTGTGTGACTGCCATTTCGGACACTTTGTGATGCGAGATATGAGCAATCAAACATTTTCAAAGGATGCTCAGGTGGTTTATACTGCCGCTTACAATATTGCATTTTTGTTGTAAAACGGCATTTTAAAATGAGAACGATCCTCGTCTTCACTATCGTTTTCACTGATATGCATAGTTCTACATGCTAAGAGCGGTTGAATGGAGAATCTAATTAACAACACGCACGATGTTATTGTTTAAATGGTTGTCAAGGATACGCAGAGCGAGCGTGGACAGCCATGCCATCATTTTGAAAAGTCTGTTTTTGTTCCATTCACACTGAAACACAACTCCAGAGATTTTAATCCAAAACGAGGTGTGCAGCATTTTCAAAAGCCTTAGTTTTTGACCTCTAAAATTTGAAAATGCCTGAATGAATAGTGTAAACGACATAATTTCTGCGCGACAATGCACTAGTGTGGTGGGGGTGCTCGTTTCTCATTGGTTCCCACTTTTTTGGGAACGGAAATGCTCTAAAACGGCAGCTTTGCCAGATTGACTTTGCTCGTGAAATTGAATGTACAGGAAGTATGGGCGGGCCCAGGCTATCACAAACCATCTTTTCTGCTATTCTGCTTTCTTTCCATCCACATCCGTCCTACTCCCTCACTCTCCCAGTTAGTTCTGAAAGCTCCTTGAGTAACTGTCCAGTAAATCACAGTACTATTAGAGACACCAGACTGGCTTTCAGTGATCCTATCAAGGTCTTGTGAACTCTAGATATTGATTTGAAGTCATAATCACCCTTCTTGACTAACTTTTTATGATTAAGTAAACTGGTGCACATCTCTACGGAGGTTTGCACAATACAGCTCTTTGTTGGCACGATTATGTCTGCCAACAGAAGACCATCTGGACACAGAGGAGAACTGAGACGGCGCATTCCACAGAAGAGTCGCTGCTTGCAAATGCGAACATACTGTACACACATACAGTAATTGAACACTGCCAAACAAATCACAGGGAATTACCTGGTTTTCCAGACTGAATACTCTCGCTTTTGCTTCCAGTGCAGCAACCCTATAAGGACTACAATGCAGAACGATCATTTGTGGATCACCGACATCACCCAAGATAAATGTTGATATCAGGTGTAAAGGGTTTTTTAAGCTTTCTGAACTTAAAACCCAAATCTTGGCTCTTGTCAAAATGCAATTTAAAGGGCATGTCTCTTTTATGGCATGGTATCGTAACTACCTCACTATCTCTAAGGAAAGGTACAGTAAAGTGAAACAAAAAGCAAGAAGTGAAAATACTTCCAATCCAGTATGAAAATTTCAAGAGCACAGCTTAGAAATGCTTCTGGTTTTAGCACCAAAATACAAAAAAAAAAAAACATGTAGACATTGTCTACAAATTTCTGAAAAAAGCAAACGAGGACTAATTTTTCACGTTTATGTGAGATTATTAATAACAAAATGATAAAGAACAACGTAAACCTGACATAATGAACTATTCTAAGCACACGCCATGATATCATACAGAAAACCTGCCTTTTTTTAACATGACAAAAGAATTTTACTGTACAGCGTTCACTCTTTATCCTTATATAGTCAGGTCGTCTCTGAACCTTCTGAAACTTGGAGTGTTGTTAAACGGGCTGGATGGGCCATTCCAGAGAGGTTGGATTAAGCCGCCCAGAATAACCTCATCTGGTTCTAATTTACATTAGGGTGGAGGAGAGAGAGGCAGAGCAAACCAGGACTGCTGAAGCCTTGGGCTACGGGTGCTCCAGTCCCAGAATTCCCAGCAGAGGAGGGGACAACCCACTGATGAGTGTCTGCTATTTATCAGTGCGGAAAAAATGTGACAAGCAGGTTTGAGATCAGTCTGTGCAATCTATGAGGCATGGTACAGTTCAGGCGCAGATTCAAAATATTTCAAGTCAGTTTGGTGTTGAAGCTCATGATAACAGGGGTGAAGAATCAGGGTGGGGTGATCTATGATTGGCTGACGTCTCCCTAGGGCTGAATAGATGTGTTTAGGTCGATGAACATAGTCTGTGCACTTTCATGTGATTTGGGTTTCTTGCCGTGTTTCTGTCAGATGCGCTGTGATACATGCAGTGCTGTGTGTGTTTGTATCTGGGATTCTAAAATGTGGGTCACCGAACTCTACAAAGCTCTTCCTCCTACAGAGATCAAGCCATTTATAAATCATCAAAAACATTTTTTCTTGCAATACCGTCTGCACTTTCTGCATGTTTCTTACCTGACTTGCTTGTGACAGATTTCTCTCAAAAAATCTTTGGTTTGTGGATGGATATTTTAGAGGAAAAATTGATGGATGGATACTTGAGAAAAGATTGATGAACAGATGGATGAATGGAGAGTGAAATTGATGAATGATTAGATACTTTAGAGAAATACGGATGGATAGATGGATGTATATTCTAAAAGAAAATGGATAGATGAATATCTCAGTAGAAAGATGGATGTCAAGGCTACTTTACAGGACAAGTGGATGGATGGATACCTAAGAGGAAAAAAGGATGGATGAATGTATTGATGGTTGGTTGGATGAATGGATGGACCGACTGATACTTTAGAGCAAATATAAATGGATGGATGGATGGATAAAAGGATAAAATCTACAAAGCTCTTCCTTCTACTGAGATCTACGCATTTATAAATTATCAAAACCTTTTTTTTTCTTGCAATACTGCCTGAATTGTCTGCGTGTTTTCTGAGGAACAGAGGGGAAAAAGTGGTATAATGATAGATGGATAGACAGACAGATGTATACTTTAACAGAAATACATACAGATTAATGGATGGACTGATAAATTAATGGAGAAGGTTTTATAGATAGAAAAATAGATAGACCCATAGAATGACAGACAGAACCACAGACTGACAGACAGATAAGCCTCTGTTCCTACATTAATAGAGTCAAAGGTTCTTGACTTGACATTGTCAGATGCCAGACGCACAAACACACAGCGTCCTAACACCGCTTCGCCATAAGTGTCACAACGGCTGTCCACTACCAGCATCATCCTCGGGGACACCGATTAGCATGGTGTCCACATGGATGCTGTCAGAAAACATCTGTGTCCATGTGTATCTTCAAGAGAAATCCTCTCCCCTTAGCCAGAGTAAGCAGAAAGTTGTGTATTTTCAGCCGCCCTCTCTGCGAGTCAATCAACCCCTCACAGCTGCTCACAGCTGGAACACACGTGTTTATTTTTATTTAGTGCTTGTGAACAAGTGAACACTCTCAGAACTGTTATGTAACAGCATGAAGTCAACTTCGAGTGCTAAAAAAAGGATGAAAACCAGCACGACAGATCAATGAGAACGAGATCACTGCATTTTTCACAGGATTCCTCTATTGAACATGTTTTTTATATTCCCCACTGGAGAATATTGTGATGAATTTATAATTGTGCTCATTAACAAATCATTGGTTTGAAGTGAAACTTTGAAACTTCAAAACTTTAGTTTGATTCTGGTTGATCTGGATCTCAAGTTCAACTCAATTTAATTATTCGGTTTCAACACTCACTGTGTTGAGTGAAAAATAGCAAAAGCAGGTTAATTTTTGTTCTGGATGAATCACAGGTTAAAGCACACATAACAGCTGTACAATTTCAGAAGACTCGAAATAAAGCACATAAACCATATGGTCTACTTTTACGGTACGTCAATGGTACTGTTGCTCATAATGGTCATATATGCTCAACATTAATGAGCAAATGCACATGATTGTGAGTAAGCATACATGTGAGTACTCCATATCTAGAGTATCACAACACACTCTGACGTCAGTTGTCAAGTGTGTGCTGCCACACGGGTGAGGACTTGATGGCCTTACCACATTAGCACATATTTAGCAACTGCTCTAAGGTTTCACTGCCACGTCCATCACCATTAGCCTGGCGCCAAAAAGACGGTTGCTGGGGACCAACACGGAACTCAGGGGCAATTCTCGTAAGGACCCCGGGCCAAGACACTTCTAATAAAAGACTAGGCATATTAAAAATAGAGAAGGACATGATGGGTACTTCTCCAGTCAGTGATTGATTCAGGTAACAGAAATATGGAGACAAAAACGGCAAGTTGAAATCAGGCACAGAGATCATTACTGGTTCACGACATATAGGGGCACTACACAATGTAGATAAACAGACAAATTAGTCACATGAAAATCTCAAGTGATTGGCTGAAACTTTTCACAGACTCTAATCAGATACAATTACAGAATGCTAGATATAGCTATAGAATGTTAGAAAAATAGATAGAGCGATATATCTACAGAATGTTTCAGAACTGCAGAATAATAGAATGATAGAAAGAACAACTAATAGAAAGAAGTTTTGGAAAATAGAAAGAAGTGTAGACAAGTAACAGAACGAAAGAAGAACAGAAAGACTATAGAATTACAGGTAGAACATTAGATAGAACAACAGATAGAACGGTAGAAAGATAGATAAAACAATAGACAGAATGATAGATAAACAGAACAATAAACGGTAGATAGATAGAATGATAGATAGAATAATAAAAGCATAAATAGATAGACAGAACGATAGATAGATAGATAGATAGAACGACAGATAGATAGATAGAATGATAGATAGAACGACAGAACGATAGACAAAACGATAGATCTATAGAATGATAAGACGATAGATAGATAGATAGAACGATAGATAGAACGATAGATAGACGGAACCATAAATAGTAGATAGATAGAACTAAAGAATGATAGATAGAATAAAAGCATAAATAGATAGATAGACAGAACGATAGACAGAACGATAGACAGAACAAAAGATATATAGAACGACAGATAGATAGACAGAACGATAGAACAATAGATAGAACGAAGGAATAACAGATAGATAGAACGACAGAACGTTAGATAGACAGAACGATAGATAGAACGATAGATAGATAGAACGATAGATAGATAGAACGATAGATAGATAGATCAATAGATAGAAAGATAGATAGAACAATAGACAGAATGATAGATAGACAGAACAATAAACGTAGATAGATAGAATGAAAGATAGATAGAATGAAAGATAGATAGAACTATAAAATGATAGATAGAATGAAAGATAGATAGAATGAAAGATAGATAGAACTATAAAATGATAGATAGAATAATAAAAGCATAAATAGATAGAACGATAGATAGAACGACAGATAGATAGAATGATAGAACGACAGATAGATAGAAGGACAGATAGATAGAACGATAGATAGATAGATAGATAGAACGATAGATAGAACAATAGATCGATAGATAGATAGATTTATGACTGTGCTTGGAAACTCAAAGGAGAGGTCTTACTTAGCCAAGACTTTGGAAAGCTCTTCCTGACAGGTCAGTTCTGTCAGCAGTCAGTATTTCCGGCTTGTGTTGCATCACCAGCTGCTCAGAATTCCACAGTGACACGCGAGACTTGATGTAACGACTCCAGGACGAGTCACGGTCAAGCCTCCAGAAACACACTGCTCCACACAGCTAGTTACTGACAATCAGCAGCTCAAAGAGAAAATACAACTTCTTTCTTCCATGGAACACAAACAGAGATGTTCTATCACTAAAAGTGACTGAAGACAGCAGCTTGTTGTCGTTGTTAGGGAGCAGACAGACAGATGGCGGTGTGTAATCTCCTTCAGCCATTAGTATTAATTCATAAGAATAGTAAACATGGACACACAGGAGCAGTGCAGCAGTTAAACTCTAAGCTGAAAAAGCACGGGCCTCAGCAGAGCTTTAATGAGAGTCGAGATGACGTGGAGTGTGTTTTCAAACTGGTGAGGCTAATTATCAGCTTTGGGAAAAGAAATGCTGAGCTGAGGTTGTCTGTGTGCATGTATTCGTACATCCTCGAGGGAACACCAAGTGCTAACTTGCTACTTGATCTTGTTATGAAAAGAGATGTCAATTGTGTAAAGTCACTCATAGTGGATCACAGGGCCACGAATTACGTAAAAAATATAATAAAATGTATAAACACATTCATTAAACAACATAAATGACAGCTCATGTTCATCATATTCTCTCTAATATCTCTAGTCAGTCTCTTCCTCTCTAAAGCATCAATGAAACAATCCCTTCCTGTGTGGTTCCTGTGTTCGTATTGATCTATATCCATATCCAGAAGACATAAGTCTGCCTGAGCTGCATCCTGCTCCGGTGTAATTCGTTTACCTCCTTCCTTTGAGATAAAACGATGTAACACAGTACCAGCAAGCAGCGGTTTCTCATTCATCATATATGTTCTTTCATACCCTCTCTCCTTGCACAGCGTGTCTCGTTTCATTCATGAGCTCGAAGTAATGCAGACTGGGACAGCACTTACCAGACGGGATGAGAACAAAGTCAGTGCAAGAGAGTTTTTGTTAATTATTTGATTATTACATTTCATTTAAAACACTTTACGCAGAAAAATAATGTACATTATTATTTTTTATCAAACAATATTGTATTGGTACATTTCAAATGAAAACAAATGATTTATTTATAAAACGTAATTAATAATTAAATATAAAATGATAACTATTTTAAAATTTAGTATTAATTACATTCATTTAAAAGTAAATCATTGTTCATTTTATATACAAATATATATTTCTGAATTTAAAAAAAAAAAAAAATTACTTTTAAATTATTATTACTGTTTCCATTTATTTTAAATATTTTTATGACCATAAACATGCCAACAGAGATTAAATAATATAGTTTAGTTAACCCATAGTAGCTTTTATGAAAAAAGCTGTTTAGAACAAAACTATTCAATCCCACTCAAATGTTGGCATTAAGCTTTTTCTCTACTGACAAACAAGACCACCAGATAAACTCATACAATGAGAAATTTAAGGGCCTTCAACGTACCTCCCAAAACAAGCATCATGCGACACTTCAATAGAAAAACAAAAAAAACCTGCAAATCAGAGAAGAACGATTTCACAAGAGTATTAGATATCAATTAAGAAACTAACAAAAGCAAACTTGCACTATATTTTCTCTAATACGATAAAAAAAAATGCAGTGATCTGCCTCTCATCCGTTTCTTATTAAACTGTGCCTCAAATTGCCTGGTTTTCATTGGGTATACGTGCAAAGTAAAGAGTACCTATCCTACAGTTCTTTGTGCCGGTTTTCACACAAACATCACTCCAGACCTCATGCTCAAGCGCACTGCAGCTGGAGCCTGCTGACAGACGTTCCAGCCCTCAGGGAGCACAATAACACAGACATAACGCACAGGATCACATTCACCACAAAAGGGTCATCATCACAGCCGTAATGGCTTACATGTGATTCCCGAACAGATGAAAGGAAGTCAACATAAAGGAAGGTCTATGTACAAGATCCCTTTATAGCTACGCTGTGCCAGAAAACATATGGAACAGTTTGGGATAAAATGGTAAAATAGTCCCGAAAGGGCGAGAGTAAAAGAGTCTGGTGTTGAGATGAGAGAGGATTAGCTGCTGACCTCATTCATTACAACAGAAGCTGCTCTCCTTTTCTACATCCAAGGACTTTCATCAATTGATCTCCAATGAATTAAAGAGCTACAAATTTCACAGACTAACCAAGGTTAAACATTATTATTATGAACAACTGGTGATATTTCACACTACTGCGCAAAAGTATTTGGTGTCAGATGAACAGATGAGGGAATTAGTACTTTAATTCAGCAAGGATGCATTCAATTGATTAAAAGTGACAATAAAGACATTGTAAATGTTACAAAAGATTCTATTAATCAAAAAATATTTAAAAAAAATGTTTCTTGAGCTGCAAATCAGCATATCAGAATGATTTCATATGACACTGAAGACTGGAGTAATAATGCAGAAAATTCAGCTTAGCACCACATGAATACATTTCATTTTACGATATATTGAAATAGATTGATACATTTTAATAATATTTAATAATTCTACTGTATTTCTGATCAAATAAAACCATCCCCAGTGACAATAATAGACTTTTTTTTTAAATATATGTATTACTCATCTCAAATTGTGAACAGTAGTAAAACATTGAGCAGACACATAACATTTTAAATTAATATTAATGTGCCCATGTCAAACTATATTTAGTACACAATAGGGTTGGGTTGGATAGAAGATGCCATCGTTCCATCGCCGATGGACATCAAGATGTTGAGTCAACATCGCGATCCTCCGCCCTGCCACAACAACCAGCTCGCTAAATACACACTTAAATCTATCATAGATTATCTATGGCGGCAAATCTATGCCATTAATAAGCGAGTGCACCACTGATGCTGGCGAGTGCGGTAAATCATTTCCGCGAGAGGAAATGTCATCATTCCTGCGCGCGATCTCTCACCTGCTCGCGCGAACACTGTTATTTTTCTCAGTCGTGGGGCGGGGCTTGGTGTTTTAGTTACAACTAAACAACCCCCAACCCTGCCCAAGATGACGATGCCATCGTCCATCGCGATGTTTCACATTAGACATCATACCATGCCAAATTGGTCGACATCGCCCAACCCTACTACACAGCTTGCTGTGCAGTATCTAGCAGACGTGAGTAACAACAATCCCAAATGCAGAGTTTAACATTGTAAAATATGTCTTAGAGAAGCCAAAATCAGCAAAACAACATTATATAATATAACTGAGAACTGATCTTTCCCTTTTTCAATTAATTCCACTATGGAAAAGTCAGGCAAAACTTTGTTCAGGATATGTGGAAAGAGCCATTAAGCCCGGATCGTTTCCTTCCTGTGGTAAAGCGCTAGATTTATCATATTTGAGGTCTTTGGGAGTACAGGTGGCAGGTCATTATGTAATTATAGACAAAGTGAACTTGCTAAAATGCATCTTTCCACGAAATCAAAAACTACATGTTCGAAAGCTGTTGATTAGAGGTGCTAACCTACTTTTGTGAGCATGGCCCTTAGTATATAATTAGAGAAATTACCCAGTCTCAGCAGGGAGGTTTTTCCACAGGACTACATCTTGCAGTGTTTGAAGGACTGAAAGCTCTTATTTGCTTCCTTTAAGGCAAGTGGATTATCCTTTTTGCAAAGCAGAACTGGATTTCATTCTGTTTTCTATGCGGGTGGCGATATGACTCATGTTTCAATGCCGCAAAAGTAAACAAAAGTCTTGCTAGCTTCCACATCTATGATTAGAGATGCTGAATATCAATTAGTCTGCATGCGACCTGAACAATTAGCCAACTTGTTAGTCATAAGGAAGCCCCAAATAAATTATAAACATCTTCCTAAAACGACAAAAGCTCACTAGTCAACTCAAAGGTTGAATGACTAAGCCATAGTCATCTAGTCAACCAATCTGGGTGGCAAAATACTGACAGCTCATTTTAATGATTTAGAAGACCAACAAAACCTCATTAAAAGCTAAAAGGACACTTCTGGTTAACTAGTTGTGCAACATATCGAAGAAAAGCAAGTCAAGAGACTTCATGATACTAAGCGATTAAAACAGATGCACTGAAAGAAATGATACTAAAACAATAAAAGCATGGTTTCCACAAGCATCCCTCCAGATATCAGTCGACAGGAAGTGAATGATGCGCCCGTGTGATATTTCAGTGATGTAACATAGCTTCCTGTTTACCATATAACTCGATGGAACAGCCAATACTAGCAAATAGCTGTGAAAATGTAGGTCACCAACATGGGGAGCTTAAAAGGCTTTTAAAGCTGTGTCATTTCTTGACTACATAACATTATGGTATATTATAAATGGAAAGATTTGGTCTCAGACATACAATAACCCTCCCTCAATAATTTGGAAATGCAACATAAGGCTCCGAATGCTTTCTTTTTGCTTTTCTGCTAACTCACTCTTCAGCCACTTACCACCTCCATGTGATTTCTAATACTGACCTTAACTAGTCTTATGTATACACTACTATACTGTATACTGTAAGGAAGTCCTTACCTTCTCCTGTCCTCCATAATATGATCAAGATATGCTGGATACTAAAACAATCTACCTTCAACAGTAAGAATAAACGCAAGTTAGCCCGTCCTGGTTGTGCGGTTAAAACCTATAGAGATTATTAATTAAAAAAGGGCCGGGCCAGGAGCTTCCAAGTGCCAGCGTGGCTGCACTCCAAATGTAATTAGAAAGCTTCACACAGACAGACTTCCATCTTTTCATGCTGCCCTCATCTATAAAACCATGGCGTCTTATTAACTATCAACTTACTACACAGACTGGTTTTCCAAGTTATGGAGTTGTGATGTGATGGAAAATCCTATTTGGCTGCGATTTAATCAATGCTTTGCTTGACCCTTAATTCAGAATTGATTAAGCCGGTGTTCACATGCACAGAAAATCCTGACGCCTCTGCCAAAAGAGGAGTGCGTTAGTTCTGGGTGACCCAAAGCTGGCAGGATTTTTAACACTGGTTGACACCACTGAGCTTTCAATACAACACAATATGTCAGATGAGTAAATGAAGATGCCAGATGCCAATGTATTAAAGCAAATGCCAGAGAAAAGTCATTATGGATATCAGGTTAAGGTCTTCACAAAACGCATCATCACACTTTACGACCCAAAAAGGCTCGAGTCATACAGTCTACAAGCTTTCTTTAATAAGTAGATTGTTAGCAGCTAATAAAGAAATAATTAAGGAAAGAAGTTGTTCTTTATTCAAATGAGATGATGATATATATATATATCTTTTTTTTTTTTTTTTCCCTTTAATTAATTTATAGTTTTATATTCAATTGTATATTTTAAAATATATAGTTCCTATACTGCATTTGTATACAATTTTATTAATTTATTAAGATATATACACACATACATATACATACATATATATATATATATATATACATATATATATATATATATGAATGAATTTGTATAACTGGATAAATGAATAAATATTTATTTAATAAATAAATGAATAAATATTTATTTAATAAATAAATGAATAAATATTTATTTA
>JAUCMT010000048.1:18687708-18699527 GCA_032357475.1 Enteromius thamalakanensis
AAGGTTATTGTTTTTAGCTTTGGGAGAAAATGCTATTAGGCTAACTGCCATAAAGCAATGTGCAGGACATATCTGCAAGGCAAATGAACAAATTCGTCTTGCATATATGCATGATCTGATATCAGCAATTAGCAAATTTAATTCGCCCACCATATACCTCATTAGATATTCATTGACGAAATGCTTTGTATCTTTATTACATTTGCAAACACACCCAAAAATCTAGCAGTTACTTGAGGAAAATGGTTTTGGCTGGCATGTAAACTAAGAAGAGAATGTTAATGCAGTGTTGTGTCAAACTCCCTCCTTGTTCAGTGTCTAAGCCATCATTAGCTCCATGGGTTGGGAGCAGCTGGCATATGAAATATGTTTTGGGGTGGGGTTATGGGGTACAAGACAGAAGGCCACGAGCAAACAATACCCCCCTTACTCATGCTAACCGCATTACCCAACTCTCTGTCAAATGCTAATACGCTAGTCCCAACTGGCTAATCAGACAGTGCCAGGAGCTAATCTAGCCTAAATCTAATAGAGGGTAACATTTTGACCCAGAATTCTCTTGGGACTGAGATGTTCAGTGAAGATTTGAAGAAAGAGGTTTAGTTAATACCACTGGATTGATGCTGGATTTAAACAAAGTAGCAGATTATAAAATCATTTACCAGTTTTGGAAACAAATAAAGATTTATTTATTTATTTTTATTTTTAAATCATTACCTGTCAGTGTAACCATAAACTAAGACCCATGTAAAACCTGACAATAAAGCAACCATATTTTTAAGGATTTGCTCAAAGTCCAAAAACTATACTTGCATACTTATTAAAAAATTAATTTATTAATTTATTTATTTTATGTTTTTTTTTAAAAAGGAAGAGCTACACCTAAAAATGTGTCTTTAATAAAGTTTTGAAATCATGTTAAAATCCCTTCAAAACCATTCTTGAACAATAATAAGAATATTTTAAAGCTTTTTATACAAAGATTATGAAGAAAAGAAGAATAAAAAGGAAAAGGCCAGCACATGCTCTACACTTTACCACACTGCTAACCCCACAAAACACCAACATACCAGAAGATCTTTAAAAATAACATTTATTAACATTAATAAACATTAACAAGTCTCCCAATTTTATCATCTCAATAAAAATGCTTATTTCAAGATTTTCTGTCCTTTTCTAGCCTTGTGCAAAGCATGATGGGAATGGGAAACAAAACAGAACTGTTTCAAGTCAGTTTAACACAATGCAGTTGATAAAAAAATAGAACCAAACATAATGGTGTTAAATAAAAATGTTTTTGTTTTTTTTATAAACTGAACCGTGTTGGAGAATCATATTTTGAGTTTATGGTAAAAAAATAAAATAAAGTATTTTAATTTGCTTCATGGAAAATAAAAATGTAATACATTGGCAAACATGGAATTATATCCTAAATCGTCAACCCTACATCTGGTTTAATCTGAACACAGGTATATATTTTGCCATTAAATACAAAGACAATGGCTTCTCTCCTACAAATAAGCACTGATGTGTGATATATTGCTGTCAAAAGGTTAAAAACAATGCGAAAGCACAGCGGCACAAATACACCCGGAATGCACATCACTTGCTCCTCGTGTATTTATGGATGCTTCAGAGGCATCTAAGGCATCCTTTCCAGCAAGTCTTAGGGCACCTCTGTGTTTATTCTCGGCTGATAAGTCATGCGACTCAGGTTTCCTTTCGACACAGCTGATCCTCAAACAGCAAGATGACACCTTTACCGTCCTCAACTACGTTGCGTAACACCTCTGTGGAAATGCATGTACCCTGAGCACATGGCAAAAACAACACTCAGAAGTAAAGAAGTATGGCAAGTAGGGCAATGAACATGATTCTTGATGAATTAAGATTAGCTGTATCATTCTCTTAACATCAATCCCATCATCCTCTTGTTGAAACAAGAACGGAGTCCCCGAAAGGAGTCTCGGGCCCCCCAGGGGTAATTACAAAACTGCTGCTGCTGCCCATGAAAAGGTATAATTAGTGACTCGGGTCACGAGGCGTCCTGGTTCAAAACTAAAGGAATTTCCTGTGCCGCCTTCTAGGTCAGCCACTGGCAGCTCATTTGGGAATTCTGACCCTCAAGGTGGATGAAAGTAGGTAAATTAATCTGCAAGAGGACATGTCTCTTGTACTTTTCTCAAGGTTAAACACGTGTCACAGGAAAGCCTGACATTTTGGCAGAACAGGGTTTTGAGAATGAAGACATCTTACAAGGAAAAGTTTGCTCTGTCATGAGACCATCAAGGGTCAAAAGGCAAGATGACAACTGATAACCTTCAAGAAACCTTTAGACCTAGCAATTTCCTACAGACGGGTTACAATTACTCCTTTAGTTAGAGTCCTGCAACGGGCCTCAAATTTAGGCCCGAGACCGGCCCGTGTCCAACAGATTACAGATTTCTTTTTCCCCTTCTACCAAAACATCTTATACTGCTGTTTCAGCTATTAAAATAGTTTTGATTGTAATGGCAGAATGATTATATTTTGTTCTGTTTTTCATTAAGCTTATTTTAAATTTTTGTGTTCATTAAATATAAGTTTGTGTTTTTTAAAGTACCAAGCAGCCAGCGGCAGACAGTGAGCTGATCATAAAGTACAACTAATCAGTTTAGCCTTTCTCAAATCATCATGACTTGCCTTAAAAAAAAAAAAAATCGATAGGCATCCAAAAACCAGTTAAAACATACAATGTTTAAACGTTAAACTCTAAAAGAATAAATGTGCAACATGATGGATTGTGCAGACAGTGATGCTATAAAGCATGTTCTGCATGTCACTTAACGAAAAAAAATAAAAATAAATAAAAAACAAAAAAAACTCATTAATTAAATTAAATAATCGGTAAAGAAAATCGTGAAAGTAATCATGTTGTATTCACGGGCGCCGCATGGCAATCTTTTAATCACTAATTGATGGATGTCTAAAATATAAAAATAAGGAGAAGCCTAAAACAATCTGAACTATGACATAAAAATTGGCCCGAAGCCCAGCCCGAGGGGCGTAAAAAAGTTGGGGCCTTTTTTATTTTATAATTTTTTTTTATAACAATATAAACAGTTGATATTTTATAAAAAAACATTTAAAATTTAAAGAATTGTTTTTGATGATAAATACAAAATCTAAAATGTATTTAAATTTAAAAATCAGTCAGACATGAGAAAGCATGATTATACTTCCAATACCAATATATCTCACATTAACTGATAAATAAACATAAAAAAACTAAATCAATAATACCACCAATAACTGATATTATACGGTTGTGTTGTAAATGCTAATGTTAATTCTATTCAACACTAAACGGGTTATTTGACCAGTCAGAAAACCAAATCTCCCTATAAATTGCCTCTAAATCTAAATGTACTGAATTCATTCGCCTTTTGTATGCCAGTTGGCTTGAGGCCAGGTGACTCTGCATCTGAGGTCACATGTGCTCAAAGTGACTGAGTACAATATGACAGGATGTCCTCGATGCAGGACGTGTCCCTAGGCTCACAGATATACGGCACTTTCTAACGAACCGTAATGAGGCCGTCTGCTAATTATGAAATCCACATGAGAAGAGCACACCCCCAGTATAAAAACACAGAAGAAGCAAAGACCTTTGACTAGCAGTCAGCAACAGCATTGTTTTGCATAGACATGCAAAAAGCAGAAACTAGATCAGTGATTCCCAAACATAACTTTTCAATCTTGAAAGCCAATCATAAATCATTCCAGAAAAGAGCAAACGTGACCATAGCTACTAAATTATAGGGTGCTGCTGCTGTATGTACATTATAACTGACTGTTCCAGATGTTTCAGTGTTTTATAAAGCGAAAATGAAATAAGCCAGTTGTAAGCTGAAAACTAGATATAGCTGTTTTACAGAGTCTCCTAAAATAGTATTCTTTTTCATGTAGATGACAGTCAGTGAGCCTGCGTTACAATTCTTCATGAAAGTAAGATTCAAGAGAAGGACTTCAGGGTAGGCCTGTATAAAACCATCCTTGAGCACAGTACAACATGGCCAGATTAAAACAAAGAGGCTTATTTTGGAGAATCATTCGTAAGCTTTTCTTTATCAGATTTCCTCCGCTCTGCACAGCTCGAGAGTGCATTGTCTGCAAAAATCACATTGGTCTCCCTGCAGTAAAACAGTCATACTTTTGTATTAAACTTGCTAGGCTACTAACTTTCTAGACTAATTAGCATGTAAACCAACCAAAAACTAATTTCCCTGTTTACAGGTTTAACAAAGTAATACAACAGCAATTAGGTTGTATTTAATGAAAAATCAATAAACAGTTTTATTAAAGCTAAATTATGAAAATATCCCATATATAAAAAATATCCCAACTTAGCAATGAACCTAATGGCTAGTTGCAGTTGCATGTTATGTTTGTTTGAGCATCCTAACCAGACCCACCCAGCAATCAGCCAATGGCGTGAGTTTAGGGCGGGAATATCTATTTGACCAGCCAATGAAAAATAGTGGGAGTGTTCAGGAAACCTATCATTATTTTCATAATTCTACTTCTTAACACTAGGTGTTGCAAAAATTAGCTTTTGATTACATTTTTTAAGCAAATATCATAGTTTTTTGGTAACACTAATCTTGATAGTTAGTTATACATTATGTTAACTAATGTAGTTAACAAGTTTTGCTTGTTAACATTAGTTGATGCACTAACATGAACTAATAAAACATTAACGAAGAGTAATGGATACTATAATATATGTGTTATTCATGTAAGCTCACTGTATTAACTAATGTTAACAAGCATAACTTGTGATTTTAATAATGCATTAGTAAAAGCTGAAATTAGCTTTAGCTAAGATTAATAATAATTAGTTCATAGCTGAACCTTATTGTCAAGTGTTTCTTTAGTTATTTTTTTAGTTGGGTATCTATGGAGTAATTATTGAAAGCGTCGTCAGATTAGCCAAAAATATTGAATAAACATAAAATGGAAACTTATGAATGACAGCCATTAAAAATCAGTTTTGAAGCAACGTTGTGCAGATTAGTCATCACATCTAGCAGTGCAGGGGTGGTTATGGTTCTTTTCTCTTCCATGCGGTGATATCACCGCTCTCATCCTACACAGTGATTACAGATGTTTCCATAGCAGATCTGCCCTACTTCTTGAGCCAACTCATGCTGGCTGCCTGCATCGAGACAAAGTCTTGAGATCATGCTTGACTGACCCGGTTTGGACTCACTCTTGTATTTCAAAGCAAATACACGTTTTCGCAAAAGCCAGAATCGCAACAGAATGCATGAACAGCCTGTGGGTTGACCTTGACTTGAGCCCTGAGCGGAGGCATATTTACTGCGCTAATGATAAATAGATCAATTAAAGCGACGAGCAGTGATCAATACAAGCATGACCGCGGTCCACCCGAAGGCAAGACGGGCTTGACTTTGTCTTCCTAGGGCACCGAGCCAGGCAAACGTCAACTCTATTTAGACAGCAGTGGGACAGGAAGTAGGGTCAGGATGGTGAAAGAGGGATGTTGGCTATTGGCTGCTAAAATGTAGGGCAGAACGGTGCGCCTCCAGCTGGGAGCTCACCCTGGAAGAGACATGATATACAAATGATAGCACAAATCCATCATAGCCCTAGGCCTCAATTATGATTATAGAACAGAACCAGAGCTTTCTATTGAAGGAAGGACTGTGAAATTGGTTTAGTGACCATAAATGATAGAGGCTTGCAAGTTTCTGACCACATAGCAACACCCTAGAAACACCCAAAACAACCTAGAACTTATCCAAAATGCCCTAGCAACTGAATGGCAACATACTGATTGTTGTTCAGTTAAAAAATACTTTGAATTAGCTTAATATAGCTTTATATTTCCAGTTTCAATTATAATTTTAGTTTAAGCTTCAGTTCTTTTGTTTACTGTTTTTATTTTATTTAAATGAACAGATTCAGTCATTTTAGTACTTTTATTTCAAATTTTACAGTTTAATCAAGGTTTACAAGTTTATTTAGTGTGTATGTTGCCCGGTGATTGAACCCGTGATCATGATGATACTGACCACCATTGTTGGGTAAAGTTACTTTTAAAAAATAATGTATTACAATTTTGCGTTACATCCTAAAAAAGTAACTAAACACATTACTTAGTTACTTTTTACGAAAAGTTAAGTCTTACATCCCTTTTGAGTTCCTTTTTAAAATCTGGGCATGGACTGCTTGTTTGTTTTTAATATAAAAAGCCCTTTCACAACAGAGATGAAACGAATACGCCTCAGGCGCAGCTCAAACTAACTGCATAAACAATATGATGCAGAAGAAAGTTTATTCAGCAATAACAAAAAGTAAACATTTCTGCTTATTAGTATGGATCATCGAAGATCAGTAGCAAAATTATGGGATGAAATAACCATCATCATCACTGATCATTTGCTATTGTAGATTTGGTCTAATATTCCGAGTTTGCATTTGACTGTTTTTATTGATTTTAAGGAACACTGAATCTGTTTTTGTGCAGTAAGATGAGTAAGCTTGTTGCATGTTGATTCATATTTAGACTAGAACTACAGTATTACATTCACACAGTGCACACAATGCCTCTTAACTCCCAATTTCTGCCAACATGGCAACATCCGAGCTGTCAGTCAACACATGGGTAACAAAACAAGTGATGTAACTCAAACGTAGCCTAATTCAGATATTACCTTCTACACTTTTTAAAAGGTAATGCATTAAAAAGTAATCTAAGTAATCATAACTTACCCCCAACACTCCTGAACACCATCTAAATAAAGCTCATCAGTGCTGCTAAACATAAGTGACATACAATTTGTGTTTGTTAATGTATACCATTCATTTGTTTTGAACGTAATTGTAAAGAAACCGCCTGAATTCTCCTGCATAATGCATGAAGCGCTCTACAGCAAATGTACTGACGGAGCTGCCTTGCTGATTATAGCTGTTAAGCTGTTGGTAGTTCTATACACTGAAATATGCACGACTATAGTAGAGTTCCTACGCAATAAATAATCTGGTGTGCTTGTTTTGACAAATCATTATTTGGTCACCAATGCAATGAAAATTCAAGCAGCCTTTAGTGAAGTGACTTGCAGCCAGGTATGGTGACCCATATGGTGACTTGTGGCCAAGTAAGGAGACCTGGGACTCGAACCTGTGACGTTTGGGTTACAAGTCCAACTCCCTATCCATTAGGCCACGACTGCCTTTAGACCAATGGACTAGATTTATTACACACACAATTGGACAGTCCAAGACTGCTACAACTAAATAGTCTAATAACATTCTCAAATGAAATCTTGCAGTGCTTTACCTAGACTAAGAGCAGATATATTAGCGTAAATGTCAGTAAGAAAAAAAACACATTGATATTAATATACAGAATATTCAGCTTTGCCATCAAAAGAATAAACCACTATGTAAAATATAATAAAATAAAAGAGTACATTTTAAATATAGTATATTGTTTTCCCAAATGAAGGCATCCATATCAGTCACTAAACTTTTTGCTTAGAATAATGTACATAAAATTATGCATATGGTTGGCCTAATAATTAATATACTGCCTAACATAAATAAAAAATATATATAAAAAAAAAAAAGAAGGATCAGCTTGAGCCACGCATCATGGCATAAATTTCTGACAGAACCAGTGTTTAGATGCAAACATTCATTCGGAAAAGAGGAAAACTGATGGATTTAACATTACTCATCATCTTATAATCTCTACCCATAAGCCCCTGCACACGTTGGCCTACATATATTTAAGAGACATTGAAGCGTGACCTAATTTTGGAGGCTTTAACAATCCGTTGCATGCTTAGGGTAACTTCTCCAAAATCAAAGTGGTTGACAAATAACATGAAGAAAGCCCCGATTTGACCTCGCTATAGCATTATATTTGTGGTTCATGGCGAAACTAGAGTCGATCCTATTTGAGGTTTTGTCTGACTGCAGCTAAGCATGAGGAGACGGGTCATGACTTCGGGCTGATTTTGTAATGAGCTTGCTAGAAAATGTCTGACTGCGAAAACCAGGCGTGAATTACAAACAGCCGATCAATAACACGTTTCACACCTCACAAAACAGATTAAAGCCGGTCAGCCGAGCCACATGTGGCTTGTTCATAAACGTCTCGTACCTTCTACGCTGTCAGAACACGAGGTTCCGATGCCGGTATCGCCACTGTCCGAGGCAGCGCTGTGACGTCGCCCGCGGCTGCTAATGCCAGTGGCGGAAGGGGAAGCTTGCCATGCCGAGTCGCAGCCTGGGACCCATCCAGGAGAGGACGTGCTCGAACCTAGGAGACAAACAGAACAGGGTTACCATGGAAGAGGAGGGGACAGATAGATGCCAAGTCCAACAAACTGTAACACCATTTAAATGGCTTTGTTCAATCTTGATGAAAGTCTATTAGTTAAGTGAGCACTCAAAAATGACAAAGATGTGCAAGTGGATTCTACAAAAGCAACTCTGAAAGATGCAAATCTCATAACAAGCACATAAAGTCAATGAAACGAGATGAACAAACACGGGGTTGAAAATCAACAACTGTGTTTTATACAGGATCATCGATTAAATGTTAATGTAATTCTGAAAAAAATATATATATATATGTAACTTACTTAAGTTGTGAGAGACTTGAAGCTCAAATTAACAGCTAATATTAGTGCTGCAAAATGATTAATCGCATCAAGATAAGTTTTTACTTACATATGTTGTTAACATATATGTATTTATTATGTATATATAAATACAGTATGCATGCATACATCATAGGCTATATTTTGCAAATATATATTTAATCTATAAGCTCAACATTTTTCTTAAATATACACATGCATGCGTTTATTTACATATGCATAATATATATGCATACTATAGACACATATATTGTATTAACGAAAACTTTTATTTTGGATGCTGCACCAGTTAATATTATACATAGTTATTAAAATCAATAGTATGGTCATACATAAGATGTCTGGGGTAAGTATAACTTTTTTTAATTTATTGACTTTTCAAAATATTATTTTTTATTTTGCAGACACATTGAATTGGTCTAAAATGGTAGTAAATATTTTAAATGAACGATGCTCTCTTTTGAGTCTTCTATTGATCAAAGAATACTATTTTCAAAAACACACTGAGGTTCAGTGAACCAAATGGTCAGAGTTGCCCTACATCCCCAATATCTGCTGGCCTAATCTATAGAGGTGTAATCCGTTTAGGCACCACCATTTAGGCTGTCCTCTGTAATGCCTGGCAGGAAAATAGTGGAATATATAAACTCTCTTGCCAACATCTCTGAACATTTTGATTCACTGCCAGATAGTGGAGATAACATCCTAATACGGATTCATAATACAAAGTCGTGTGATGAAAGATTTCCACAGATATATTTTTGAGATGATCATCAACTTCTTATTAAAACTGCAGACAATATATAAACGCCATCCTTTTTCTTCCAGGTACAGTCAGCAAAATATATACTCCTAACACATGCATTTTTATTGTGCCATACATCACAGAAAATTTACAAACTGAGTTTGAAGCACTTTCCCCTGAAACAGCATTAAATTGAAAAAATAAATGAATACTTCAGATTCACATTATGAATCTCAATCCTACAAGAGTTCAAGAGCAGCAGAAGCCAAGCTCCAGCTGAAATCACTAAGGTTAGCACCAAAATTAGGTCTCCATAATTCCTGGGTGGAAAACCTCAAGCTCATACCAGTTCATATGAAAGTGATCCACATTAGCCATTGTGACAGAGCAGCAGATCTGTAAATGTCCCGGGTAAACACAGGCCTTGTTGTTGATGAGGCTCCAGGACCTTCTAGACCACCAACAGTTATGCAACGTGATATGAAATATTAAAAACACTGGCAGAGAGACTAGTCAGAATCTATTGCCTCACTCTTCAATATTTAGACAGCTTTCAAATAGGAAGTGTAAAAACACAAGCTACTAACACACAACTAACAAATATACACAGTACACGCACATATATTTTTGTAAGCAAAAACTTTTATTTTGGACGCAATTAAGTTAATCATTTGACAGCACATTTATAAATAAATATGCAAAACTATTTTTTTATTATTACACATCTAATATTAACAGTAGCTACACACCATAAACAAAATATTATATAAAGTAAGTTTATACTTTGCTTAAGAAAAACAACAATTTTGTGTTTATTTTTGGGCAAAATATTTTATACCACTCTACCGTTATATCTATCTATCTGCATATATATCATGCCATCTGTGTGCCACAGCAGCGCATATATTAAAAAGACCCCCTTATTAAAGAGACAGGACACGTTAGAGACCCTTGTGTCCATACGTGACTCAAAGACAAAGCTGAAGGTGACACGAGCGATCCTGTCAAACCATCACAGTTCAGTAACACCACGACGCTCCTAACGGAACATTATCTAATTGAGACAGCGCGGAACAATACACGCTCCGTTACACGCGATCAAATATGGCTGTTCCTATGAGCTTACAGTGTCATTACACAAGCGCTAGGCTCTTACCTATCTTATAAGCGTCGAATCCGTCCTCAAAATCGTTCCTGGGCCACATGGCGCTCGGTTGCACACACCGAACCGATAGATCCCACACAACGAGCCGAGACAAAATGCGCGACCCCACTGAGAGAGGAGGGGGAGGTAATTAAGTAAAACCGCATGCCATGGTCACCGATGACTGGAAGAACCTGCGGATACAATGTGAAATCAACGCGAGTATACGGCGCTAACGTTACGCGGTAGTCCTGCAAGGTTGGCGCGTACGTCGCAGATCTGAGCAGGAGTTATGAACTAGTATTCGCTGTGTGACTCGCTGGCAGCTGCATCGCGAGGATGTGATCTCACTGCCTGCAGCCCCCCTCCAGAGATCCGCGGAGAAACGCAATCACGGTCCGAGAGCGAGCGACACTGACTCCTCCCACTCAGAGAGCCACAGCCGCGCTTTTTCTGTTACTGTAAGTATATGAAGAAAACACCGGGGCTAGTTGTCACACGGGTGAAAAGTGTCTTAACCCTTTAATAGCCAAGAATTCCTCTGAAATGGTTTTTTCAAACGCACAGTAATAAAACATTGTTGTCGTTAATACAGTTGTATGTTGATTTATGATTAAATAAAATAAAAAAACTAATATATATATATATATATATATATTTATATTTTTTTTTATATTAGTTACAAAACGAGTACAGTTACAAAACATACAACTAATATAAAAAAAATACTAAATTTTATAATACAAAAATATATTTCCACATCTCTCCATCGCAAGTAGTTTGAAACTTTTGTATATTTAAGGTATATTTAACAAGTTGCGTTTAATCACAAGTTAAACTTTAAATCGATTGACAGCCCTAGTAGAAACTGAATTTCCCGTAAAGCTGCTTTGCAACGATTTGTATTAGGAACAAAGCACTATACAAAAAACTTGGAATTGAATTTATTTTATTTATGTATGTAATTTTAAATGTTTTTAAAGTGACATTTTGGTCATATTTCTATGGCAGGCTTTTTAAAGCTAGGTTCCCTGTGACAACATGCCTCATTTAATGTAACTTTAGAGCAGGGTTCCTTAAATCTTACCCTGGAGGGCCAATGCTCTGCAGAGTTTAGCTTCAACCCTGATAAAACTCCCTCTACCTGTGTTTTCTAATGAACACTAATGTTTACTAATGACACTGATTAACATGCTCAGGTGTGTTTGATTAGGGTTAGATCCAAACTCTGCAGTGGATCGGACCTCCAGGGTAA
>JAUCMT010000048.1:18700504-18714613 GCA_032357475.1 Enteromius thamalakanensis
CTTAAGACACTGATTAACATGCTCAGGTGTGTTTGATTAGGGTTAGATCCAAACTCTGCAGTGGATCGGACCTCCAGAGTAAGATTTGAGGAACCCTGCTTTAGAGGAATGCATTTTTTTTTCTTTATGACATACATGTACATGCCTGTGTTAAACTTTATGGATATGAAATATATATTTATGTATATGAAATACATAAAGTACACATTAACTGGACTAAAAAGTGTGAAAATAACCAGCCGAATGGTGGATACACACATAAATTTAAGCAAATTAAGATGAAGTAAAGTTTATTTTCATTAATAATACATTAAAACTTATTATATTTATGAATCTTACAATATTACAATGTACTTATTGATTTAAAGTTACTAAATGCTATGTGTATTTTAATATAGACTTGTATTTGTTTCCAAGGTCTTGCATGGATAAAATTAAATGTGCCCACGGTTCAAATCAACAAACACAATCATCCCTATTCAGATGGCACATTCTTTCACAGGGAAACACAACAGAACTATTTATATTTCAGGGTGTTTTTGAGACTGTTTCCACTTCACACCTGTTTGACAGACTTGAGTGATTATCCAAGCTGCCCAAATGGGCCATTCCTTGCTCAACATTCCTTTGTAGCGTTTGCATCTATTTACCCTGCTGTCTCATCACACTGAGACCTCCAGTTTACACAAGTCTCATAGAAAAGCTAATTGAGTTTTTCATGTGCTGTTTAAGACTGCAAGAAACTCTGTTTCTGTGTTGCGCAACATACAAATGTACAAAACATATTGCTGCTCTGATTTTTCACAATATCCGTATTGCCTAACACATGGCATAATATCTCAAATTATCACGATTGTTGCGGAAACAACCGCAGTTGGTATTTACATCAGTGTACCTCAACACATGCAGTGACTGGAATTTGTGATGAGTGTTTTGTAGAAATAAGATTAATCAAAGCATGTCAAACTGCACAGAGAAGAAAGACAAACAACGGTCAGTTGTCTGCTTAATTGGTTCTGTATCAACAGATTAAAAACAATCAGCCAGACAAGAGACAACACGACTGCTTAATAACTGCATTATCCTTGTGCAGTTGCGCATAATCAAACAATTATGAACATGCATTCAACTGCAATTACCCTATTCTGACAACACTGACAAATTAAGTTCCAATAGCTTCTCTGACAAAAAGAAATCCAACAACATAAAAAAAAAACTTTAGTGCTTTTAAAAGTTCTCTTCATACTACTCTTTATACCTCTGAACAAAACTTCTTGATAAAACAAATACATGCAATAAAAATTATTAATTTTTTAAATAATTAAGCCATTACCATAAGCCTTTGATATAGATCAGTATTATATAAATGCATAAATTGTTTACCCTACCTCATGTATTTATTACTTACCCTCATGATGTCCTAAACCTTTATGATTAAGGATGACAAAATTGACTTATTTCCACACATTAATTTGGAGCTTGAAAAGCACATAAAAGCTTTAAAGCTTTAATATAAACAGTACGCAACAAAAATATTAGCACAATACAACAGAAAAAAGTCACAAAACAATGAAAAGAAGCCACAACGCAGTAGAAAACAAGTTGCAACACAACGCAAATTAGCTCAACACAATAAAAACAAGTTGCAACACAACAGAAATCAACACAGCACAATGGAAGTAAGTCGCAACACAATGAGATTAGTACAACACAATGGAAAGAAACCGCAACACAACAGAAACAAGTCACAACACAATTAACACAACACAACCAAAACAAGCTGCAGGACAACATAAATTAGCACAACACAGAGGAAACAAGTCACAACACAAACGCAAAACCAACGGAGATAATTCTCTGTGCTACAGTATAGCAATTTTGTTGTGGAGATTTAATTGTGCTGTGCACTACTGGGCCACTGTAGAAAACAGCAACCAATACAATTCTGCAAAACCCTTCTTTTGTGCTCTATGTAGGAGAGAAAGTCATACAAGTTTTTAACGACAAAGGACTGAGTAAATAATGAGAGTGTTCGTTGAGGCTAAGACTGCACTTTGAAAAAGGCTTCTGATACGTGCTGGGTCTTGCTAAACAGCCACCTGTGTATATGGAAACCACATTGAGGAAGTGAACAAAGACACCGAGCAGACATTCCTGCAGACTATACGGAGTACTGGTACTGGATGACACCGAGGTCTGTCTCCACAACAACAGGAGCTCTGAGCCACAGTTCTGGCCCACTCACTCCACACACAGAGCAGCTACACTTCATAACACAAAGAGCGCTCACACTCCACTGTGAACAGCCATGTGAGATACTGCCAAAATGCACTGAACACATCTCTGCTGAGGAAAGCATCATTATGACTGTTGCTCAGTAAACTTCAGCACATAACTTCTCCCAGCCCGTTTTGCCACAGACATAAAGGATAACTTTGCTCATGCTGTTTATTAAGGATAGGTGTGCTATTACTTTCCTAAAGGTATTTTACACAGCTGAGTAAAAGATGGTCTGTGTTTGCTTGAAATTTCGCATTAAAGCCAGACTAAATTATGCCTGCGCTCATATGGTTAGCAGTATTAATCGGTCTGTGTAAAGACACCTAAATGCCACTTCAGAAGTGCTTATGTGCCACTTTGGCATATATTATGTGATTTATGATTTTCAAAATAAATAATGAATTATAATAATACACTGAAAGTGGGGCCTGAATATTCCAGAAAGCAAAATAGCAGATTAGAAGGTTGACTCTTCCAACCAATCCAACCACTCAGAACACCTTAGGAACCACATACCAATGCTCTGACAACTAACTACAAAAAATGAACTTTTAAAAAAATATTTAAAATAAAAACACATTTTTTTCATTTTGTAGATAAATGGTACATGCCTGGAGCGTTTGTGGAAACATTTGAAACAATACAATATTATGGAATAACTTGGCACCTATTAAAATAAACACTGGCGCAGAGCGAGATAGCATTTCTACTGTATTTTCCATAAACATCAATCTCATTTTTTTAACTAGAGATCGTGTTTTCACAGAACAAAGGTCTTTAACCCTCTTGGAGATGAATGAAGGCTGTTGCTACTCAACCCAAACAACACACTTCCTCTCAGAGGACTGAGCGAGAGCTGTTCACCACACCACCAGTGTTGACAATTTCACTCCTGTATTTTGCCACGAATCAGGGGCTGGTTTGGGAGAGAACCACGTGAATAATTCCCTGAGGTTTGGTGCAAGTGGGACGTACAAACCAGGGCATGAAGAATCAGTGTTTTTGTCCATGTTATCGGACTAGTGCACACTGCACCCAGCCCCCACTTCCTGTCTCTCTGCCAGGAAACCAGCGGCTGCATTTGAACACGTTGGACCTGCACATGCATATGCTGTCCATAGTAACAGTACCAGGCCAAAGTATAACTGGTCAGCATTAGGTGTACTAGACATATATTTGCCTTATAAATTCAACTTCCTGTTTACAATACTGGGACGCTCTAAACAAAGGTCTTTGCTTCTTAACAATACACATAATAACAAGAATTCTATTTTAAATATGCATCAACTAATCACATATTCCGAATAACATGTTTCTTTAATTCTTATTCCTATAATATGGTCTTTGTCTTCAAACGTACAGCATGAAAGGTCACCCGCATTCATTACTAAGAGTCTCAAAGCCTATTTTCAAATTTAAATCAGATCAAGTGCCATCACAAATAGCAATGCCCCATATTACTCGACCTGGAAATGAGAAACTTAATATAGTTATAGAAAAATATAGTTGTACAAATGCAAAACTTACTGTTGTTGGTCGACATGGGAAATGCACATTATGCAGAAGTAGCGGGAGGAAGTGGTGTTTGCTAAGCATACGTTACCTTGTGGGGAGCTCTGTCGGCCAATGAGATCACATGAAACGCATCACAGACACTTTTGAATAATGTGGCAAAATTACTTGCTTTTAAGTGTCATTTAAATTATCAATCAACTCTTGGGTGGAACATAATAAAAACAAAAACTGTTGGTATTTGTTTGATGCCCATTAGCTCTTGTTTGAACTGCAAAGGTCAGGACTTCTGACTTTGTAGTTTTCCAGAGGCACTCAAGTGGGACTCTTGTTAAACAGATCTCAGCAGGAGGCGTCCGGTCTCAAAAGCCACGCTAGAAACCATAGTCAAAGATCAATACCGGTCTAGGTCAGAGGGACCTTTATGAAGTGTTTGTGGAACTAGAGAAGACTTTGATTCTCCTGCAGAACATGTGCCTCACAAATTTAATGCTCTTGAACTAAAAGAAAGCTTGAAAGCATATATACCTTTAATAGTTTGCACAAAAATGACAATTTAACATTATTATCTTACTCTTATGGTGTTCAAAACCAATTAAATTTTCAGTGCACTTTGAAATCTCTTAATTTTTTCCCAATTTTATTATTTTTCCAATTAAGTTGAGCAAAAATTACAAATGTAAGGCCTTAGAAACACTTTTTTCCCCTCAAATTTACTACAAAATTCTTTTGAATTTTCTGATTCCATTTTAATGTATTTATGAAATGTTAATAAATAAAAAATCTCTTTAATTTATTATATACATAATAAACATACACTACTGTATATACGCGCATACTTTATGTAAACAAAAACTTTTATTTTGGATGCGATTGACAATTTTTTCGGGGTAAATATATGTATATTTTTAAATAAGGTAATTATTTCTTCCCTAATAATATTGTTTTAATTATAATTATATAAGTAGTAGTATAATTATATTACGTAATATATTTCTGTCACTTGATGTTAAACCAAATTTTTATTTTGGCTGGTTGCCAAAATAAAATAGAAAAATAGAAATAAATAAGAAATGCTCATTAAGCGACTCTTAGAGCAGTTCTAGAGATCCTGTTCATGTATTTATGTTCGTATATACTAAAGCAGCATGAAACATTCAGAACATACAGGATTGATATTTAAATAGTCTTTTTGTGGCTAAATATTTACAGAGAGTTCAAATCAAAAAGTGTTTTGATTTAAGTGTACTGACCTCCGTTTAATGCATTATTTCAAAAATTTGAAAATTCCATGACATTTCACCTTATACTGTAAATTCCATTTTTATGACTGGATTCTGTGATTACATCGGCATGTTCCGCATCGCAGAAATCATTAGGCCCTGGATTTTCTTTCATTGGAGCTCAAAGGAACAGCTTTATCAAGCTTTCAGTAATCAAGACTGACATTTTTGGATATTTTTTGTTTTTTGCTTTTGCAGCTATGTACAAAACTAAACTATGTAAAGGTTCTTTAAAACTTTTGTAAAAATCCTGGTCTATGCTGTTAGTAACTAATAACAGAACTTTCAATTATGAGTTAATTTTTCCTAACACTGTTGAGACACTTTAGAAGGATGTTGCAAATTTGACGAACTTGCTATAACGTGTGAGTCAGTGTTTCTTGTTCAGCAATTTTCTTTCCAGTTAACAGGCGATGGCTGACCATGCAGAGGATGTGTTGCCCAACTTTACACTTCATGTGTCAAATGCATGCCTTTCATGTCAAAAACATTCTTATATTCATCATAAAAACAGTGCTTTTTCTAAAACAAATAGTTTGCTCTATGTCAACTCCCATAAACCTGCTAGTCGCAGTGACTGATGTTTTTTCCCCTGAAGCATTCCAGGTGAAGAGTTGCAAAAACAACATTCATATACACCCTTCGATTTATGTAATCGAGCTACACCCCAACGGCCTACAAGCACAACATGTTCAGTTGTGTGCTGTTCGTATACTCAAGTGCAACACAAGAAGATCATAACGCCTGCACTACCTGAACCAAACCAATTACTTTCTTTATTAATCTTTACAGAATCACAGCTAGCAGCATGAATGACTGTTAGTCTAAGATGTCTATGCTTACCCTAAAAGAAGAGTGTTCTTGCTCAAGCCTGAAAGGAAAATCCCAGGTCCTGCCAAACAAAACTCCATCTCTGCTGAATAGAAAACAATAGAGTTCAGGTGCTCTTTTAGACATTCAATGGCTCAGACGCTTACTTAAGGCACCAAAATCACTCAGGCATATGCTTCTGACATGAGCCAACACACGCAAGGCTTACAAAACTGTCAAAAAAACCTGATGGTTGTTTTGAAGCATAAAAGCTTCTTGCCTTCTGACCTAATGATGGATAGATGGATGGATAGATAGATATCAACTCTATCTATCTATCTATCTATCTATCTATCTATCTATCTATCTATCTATCTTTTCATCCATCCATCATCTATCTATAGAAATTTGATGGAATGATGATGGATGGATGAAAGGATAGATAGAGATAGATGAATAGATAGAGCTGATGGATCCATCCATCCATCATTTACCCATCCATCCATCCATATATCATCTAGCTACAGTATAGATATTGGATAAATAGACGATGGATAGAAAGATACATACAGTAAGGTCAATAAGTATTTAATCACCCTGTGATTTTGCAAGTTCTCTTACTTAGAAATCATGGAGGGGTCTACAATTTTTTTTAGCATACATGTAGGTGCATTTCCACTGTGAGAAAATCCAGAAAAAAAAATCTGGAAATCACATGGTATGAATTACTGTGTCAAATAAGTATATGATCACTTGATTATCAGCCAGATTTCTGATCCTCAAAGACCTGTTATTTTGCTTTTAAATAGAGCAGCTACACTCTGCTCATGATTCTAAATTAGTAGCAGCTGTTTGAGGTCGTTAGCTGTCATAAAGACACCTGTACAGTAGTATGTCTGAATTCATAGCATTCGAAATTCAGTAGGCGAGAAGTACCCAGATGACCTACTACTTCTGGCCGAGTTCTGTAGTAAGCATACCATGGACACTTTTCTATCCCATAAGGTTTCGGGAGAGGACGCTTCGGGAGATATTTAAAAAATGGCAGAAAGTGGAGACACGGCTCATTTTAAGTGTAAGCACCTGGTGAAAAAAAGAACAACTGTTGGAGTAATTGTCAGAAAATGGAAGAAGCTATTGATGACTGTCTCCCAGAATGGGGCCCCACAGAAGATCTCTCCTCGTGGGGTATCAATGATGCTAGGAATGGTGAAGAATCAGCCCAGAACTACACGAGAGGAGCTGGTTAATGCTGTGAAGAGAGCTGGGACCATCGCTTCCAAGACTACTTTCAGTAATACATCGATGCATCGCACAGAAGGTTCACCTGCTTAAGTCAGCTCATGTCCAGACCCGTCTGAAGTTTATTAGGGACCATCTGGATGATCCAGAGGAGTTATAGGAGGAAGTCCTGTGGTCAGATGAGACCACAGAAGAACTTTTTGGTCTTAACTCCTTTCGCCGTGTTTGGAGGAAGAAGAATGATGAGTATCATCCCAATAATACCATAACTACAGTGAAGCACGGGGCTGGAAGCATCATCCTCTGGGGGTGTTTTTCTGCAAAGGGGACAGGACGAATGCACTGTATTAAGGAGAGGATGAACGGGGCCATGTATTGTGACATATTGGGTAAAAACCTCCTTCCCTCAGTGGAGTTGTGGCTGGATCTTCTAACATGACAATGACCCAAAGCACACAGCCAGGAAAACCAAGGAGTTGCTCCGTAAGAAGCCTAGCCAGTCTCCAGACCTAAATCCAATTGAAAATCTTTGGAGGGAGCTGAAACTCTGTGTTCCTCATCGACAGCCCTGAAACCTGACAGATCTAGAGCAGATCTGTATGGAGGAGTGGACCCACAATCCCTCCTGCAGTGTGTGCAAACCTGGTGAAGAACTACAGGAACCGTTTGATCTCTGTAATTGTTAACAAAGGCTTCTGTACCAAATATGAACATTTTTTGACTCAAGTGATTAAATACTTATTTGACACAGTAATTCCCAAATAAATTGTTAAAACAATCATACAATGTGATTTCCGAATTTTTCTTTTTAGATTCTGTCTCTCACAGTGGAAATGCACCTATGCTGAAAATTGTAGACCCCTCCATGAGAGAACTTGCAAAATCACAGGGTGATCAAATACTTATTGACGTCACTGTAGATAGATGTAAAACGTGTACAAATTATCGAAATAAATTTTATTTACATTAATCATACATCTATCACTATATCAGTTAAATACAATTAGATATGTAAAAATAACTTCTTTATAAATATAAATAAATTTTTATAAATAAATAAATAAATATTTATAAATAAAACCTTTTAGTCAAATGTTTTATAAAAACCTTTAAAATTAATTAACAAAATTACGTCATTTAAAAAATGTTAAGGAATACAGAAACTTGTGACTATACAAACTGTAGCTATCTATCAGACCTCACTATATGGCCAGACTAAAATGATTCATTTTTGCTGCAAAAAAGCTTTGAAATGACAAAGTTCCAAATTCAATCCTCTAAAATGCTGCAAGATTCCAAATGAATGAGGTAATGGTGAGTTTGGGTATCCTTGGTGGCACATTCAGAGACATTAAATCAATAACGCTTCATTATTGATAAGGCCAGTGATCCATCTGCAGGAAGTTTAGGATCCATTAACGTCTCATCTTACCTTCAGCCTCCCTTTACCGCACTTATCCTCTGAAAGGCGTACTAAAGCTGTACAGACCTTGACCCTCTGCAACAGAAGGTTAGACTTCACTAGTAACTCAGCCAGTCAATGGAAATGATCTCATAACTGCTTCAAGACAAAACAGAAGCTTATTATAGTCACATATTAACACAAGCATGAATAAAACCATGTCCTTATTTCAAAGACAAATACAGCATTATTAGGTGCATAAAACGACAAACACACTTTCTCACACACCAATAACCTTAGAAAAGAATTAGAAAATTAATTTCCTTATAAAACAGCAATACACAATGTAGGTGGAATTGGTGTTAAAGAGGTTTGAATAACAAGCAAGTAAAATGTGCTTGACTTAACCATCTTACTCCATGATTTTGACCTTGGGGACTGCAGCAGATCTTGTCCTGTATGATCCTATTATCACCTACTGCAGTACCTCCCTCCCTAAACTCCCAGTAGAGTGCAATTCGTCACCATGACGACAGACAACATCTCTTCACCATGGTGTCATTTATTGCTCCCAAGGGGTAAATTGTCTAAGACTGAAAACATCTAGTACAGCATCCACTAAGCATTAAAGCAAAGTTTTGATGGTTATTTGGTTTTGAATGGGCTGAGAGGTATAGCTTTATTTTTGCTGGGAAAATACAACTATTACTGCACAGCAATTAAACATGCACTATTAGGCTGTTAAATGTAAATGGCCCCATTATCTTGCACTTTTTACTACATGTTTAGAATTGGCTGTTTACTTAAAGCAGGAAAAGGATAAGCCACAAAAAATTGTCATTCATAAATCATCATGGTTATGAAGTCAGAACTAAATAAAGATTATAAGGTTAAAAAAATATATATAAAATTGCTACTGAATTTTTCACAGATTAGTGTGCAGTTATGTGTTACAAAATATATACTATATATATACAAGATATAAACTCACAATTCTGTTTAAAAAAAAATTTCAGAAAAAAAAATCAGAATTGGGAGATGTAAAAATTGCAATTGCAGAAAAAACTATTGTTATAAAGTCTGAATTACGTGACAAAAAAAAATAAAAATAAAAAATAAAAAAAATTCACAATTCTGATTTAATTTTTCACAATTTTGACTTGACGAAATAAACTTAAATAAAGTCAAAATTATGAAAAAAACTCACAACTACTTTGTTTTTTATTTGCTGATGGAAATGGACTTCCATCTCCGCCAACAAAATATTTTGCTCTATAAAAACCATTTAAAATGCATTGCATGAGTTACTGAGAAAACAAAACCAGACGTAAACATTTAACTGATATTTACTAAGCAATAACAAAAGTGCAAATAGAGACATCAGAATCTGTTAAGCCATTAAAATGAATGACAATTAATTAAAATTAAAAAAAAATGTATATATACTGCTAATACACATGACAAACATCTCTGCTGCATCAGTTCCAGTCAGCATCTAGATCTTCATCTTCTATGACAGATGAGCTGAACAGAGAAAAACCTTTGAGGAGTCCTGCAGGGCCCCCGGAGCCCAACTCAAAACATCTTCTCTTTTTCGTAGCATTCTCTCCGGCTTCTTCCTGTCTTTTGGAGTTCCTGGTCCTCATGTTGTCCATCTGCACTGTGGTGGCCTTCGTTTCTGAGGTTATATTATACCTGGTCTGTGTGCTTGTGTTCTCCTGTTCTTCAGAAAGAGAGTTTGCTGGCACTTTGTTTCTACTGCCATTTTCATGTGGGACTGTTTTATCATCACCAGTCTTTTCCTCAGATGAGCCCATAAAAGAGAATTTAGAAAGCCTGGCAAGAGTTGAACTGGCCACCTTCACCTTTGGGTGGTCCACCCTTTGTGGGGATTGTAGGTGTTTATTATTCTCACCTGGAGCGAGTCTGGACAGCAGCTGTCGTTGATGTTCAGTGTCCTCAGACAACCCTCTCTGAGCTGTGCTCACATCAGTCAAGACCTGAGAGGAAACGTCTTTGGTTTTATTGTTAGTTCCTAGCCGGGGTTTTTCATTAGCTCTGCTGCCCTCTGCTGGACGATGTGAAACTCTTTCAACCAGTTTCTCTGGCATCCGAGGTGCCTCATGCACTGCCACTTTAGCACTCGCTTTCGCTAACGACTGATTGGCGTGAGTCATTCTCTCTCTGGGCTTGAATGTGAAGTTTGTAAGTTTGCTGCGTAAATCCTCTCCGTTCTCTGCTCCAATGTCAGGAGGAGGACTGATGGCTGTGTTTTTTCTTTTTGAGGGTTTCTTCCCCGTTTTGGGTGTACTGTGGGAGAATATCCCCTCTAAATTGTCACCGGTCTCTCCCAAAACTCGTTCCTCGCTCAGTGGGAGGGATGCTTTCATATCTTTCAACCGTTTGGCTCTGAGGTGTTTGGAGCCCTTCTCCACAACAACTTCACCCACGGATGGATCCTCATTCTTCTCCCTCACAGAACCCTCGTGGTGTATGAAACGGCTGTTGCTAGGCAACACCGCCGTGCCGCCCAGAGAGGTGGCGTTCTGTGTGGAGGTAATGACAGGGGAGGTGTGAGTGACGGAGCCGGGTTTGGTGGAGCTGGATAAGGAGTGGAACCAGTCCAGGCTGGGGTCTGAATCGGTGGTCACTTCACCATTACTCTGATTCTGACCAGCTGGAAGCTCGCTGGTGTGTTCACTACGTGGTTCGGTCCCTTTAGGCGAGTCTGGTCTTCTGTTATTTAGCCTAAAGAGGAACACAAAAGATGTTAGGAGGAACCTCAGATATTTGAAGGGCACAGATGAATTTTGAACTTTTTTCAAAGAATTGTGAGATATAAAAAAAGGTGAGGTGAAAAGATGCAAAAACCTTTTTTATTCAGTGGCGGAAATGGTGCCATGAACAAATAAATAAATAAATATATATGTATATATACACACACACACACACACACATTTTAATAATGACATTCTATATTTTACTATTAAAAGAAAACTAAATTACAAAATTACATAATACATTTTATTTTTGGTCATGTTTTTATTCATATTACTAATGAAAACTAATAATACTAACTGATACAATTTCATATACATATGTTCAAAAGTTTGGGATCAGTAAGAGTATGTTTTTTTTCCTAATGCTCAACAAGACTGTATATATTTGATAAAAAATACAGAAACAAAAACTATGCATAAAGCTACTATACACATAATCCTGCATAAATGTTTTTTACAATATAAAATAATGCTTTCTTTTTTAATTTACTATAAAATACAATATATTTCTGTGATGCAAAGATGAATTTTCCATCGGCCATGACTCTAGTCTAAAGTGTCACGTGATCCTTCAGAAATCCTTGTACTGTCCTGATTTATTATTAGAAATATCACTGTTGCCAACAGTTTATGCTGCCAAATGTTTTTCTTTGGAAACGGCATAATAAAATATATATTTTTCTAACAATATAAATCTTTTCCATCACTCCTTATCAATTTAACACATCCTTGTTGAATAAAAGTTTTCATTTCATTAAAAAAAACAAAATTAAGACCCCAAACTGTGATTATAATATATTATAAATACATTATTATAATGTATTTACTACATAATATATTAGTCTGAAAAAAATTAAAAGAAATACTGTTTTGTACTTATGCATATATATATATATTTTATATATAAAAAATATTAATAGCTGAAGATGTGGAAATTACATCACTCCCTTTGACAAGTGCATTCCAAACAACTAACTACACACACGTGCTCTGCTCTCTCGAGTCTCTTTTGTATTTGTTAAATTTTTTTTATTATTATTTATACAAATTAAATAAAATTACATTGAGTTTATCATTTCAGTTTTACCTCGAAAGCCTTTGCAGTTCTTTCTGTAGAATATCAGTCAATCCCAGCCTCTCAAGCACAATCTCACACTGTGTTTTATACTGTTCACAAGGGTCATCAGGAAAAGAGGTGTGTAGAGCATTCACATTTCCAAGTAAAGCACCTCCCTGAGGGAAAAATAAAATATGCTTATCCAGTCCTTAACAATTTAAAGGGTTAGTTCACTCCAAAATTTAAATTCTGGCATTAATTACTCACCCTCATGTCGTTCCAAACCCATAAGACCTTCGTTTATCTTCAGAAAACACATATTAAGATATTTTTGATTATCTATCTGACCCTCTATAGACAGCAACACAACTGAAATGATCCAGGTCTAGAAACATAGTAAAAACACTAGTATTCTTCTCCCCTCAGCTACTTTAAGGAATCTCACAACACATATCCACACTTTCCAGATAGAAACAACGCTGATTACATCAAATACATTCTTAAGTAATCTCCAAAGTTGGTGGAAGACAATTTTCATTTTGGGGTGAACTAACCCTTATAGCTTCTGAGTAAAGTAGTAATAAGCAAACCTGCATGGAGCACTCCATAACAGACACCACAACAACAGCGTCCTCTACTGTCACTGTCTCTCTGAACATCAGCCTGGCATGAGCTGAAACACACAGAGAGATAAGCATCAATTATGATGAGATGAACATCAGATGTTCAGCAGCATGTGACCGTCTGACCTTCGGCGAGGCGGCTGAGACTCTCCAGCATGCGGATGGTCGTCCGGGCAGCGTTACGGCTGTCACTCTGTCTCTGCAGCTGATAGTAGCGGCTCAGGATGGTGTTTGCTTCCTGTGTTATACAAGGCTTAAGAGTCTTGATCAGGCAGAAATAGGCCCTCATCTTCTCCATACTCCATAAACATGAAGACTCACTTGGCGCTCCTGTGGGAAAAGCACGAGGAAAGAGAGTCGAGAGAAAGGGGGAGATGTTATGATGAATATTTTATAAATATGCAACAAATGGCAAGGCTTCACCATTAACTTCTAGTCAGTATCAAAGAGTTCCTCAGCCAGATGAGGGGTGAACCAGCCCTCGAGGGGACAGGTTTTTCTATCAGAGTGGCATCACTTTGGAAAATAACGAAGACTGAACAAGCAACAAATCCCACGAGGGAAGCAGGAACCAGCAATAACACATCAGATGACACCTCGCAAACTACATTTTTTGTATGCCATGTACAACAATAAAATGCAATATGTGAGCCAGGTATCGAGTTACAAATGTGTAAAAAAATATATGTTAATGGAACCAGGACATGATTCAAAGGAAGTGAGAAAAAATTGTGCAACATACAGCATTATATGAAAAATGTTTGAATTTATTCAAAGAATATACTGTTAAAGAATATATATATGTTAATATATTACTTTTAATACAAAATAATTACAAAATATTTTATATAATTACATAAGTATATAAATTGCTATGTAAATCCAAATATATGGTTATAAGCCTGAAAACGTAAAATGTGCAACCAAGTAAATAGTTCTTAATAATATTTAATACAAATATTTAATATATATTTGAAATTATGTTTAGAATTAAAATTTTATAATCAGGATTTCCAAATATATATTCAGATTCTTTCAACCTCCATAATATAATATAATATAATATAATATAATATAATATAATATAATATAATATAATATAATATAATATAATATAATA
>JAUCMT010000048.1:18752252-18775383 GCA_032357475.1 Enteromius thamalakanensis
TCTTGTGATAAGTGGCCGAAACACCCAATGAGGTTGGGGCACACAACTGAAGATGTGTCACACTGGTTGGCACCACGCGATCTTGTGGCAAATTTCACCCCATCCAAGATGACATTCAATTACCGTGCTGAAATTTTGGGATTTTTAACAACTAGTCCTAATAAGAATCTTGAATTGGTTTTCATTTTAATTTTAAGTATAATTTTGTTCTTTTAGATGATTTTTGTCATTTTGCTATATGCATTTGTAATTTTTTGGGGCAAATATTAATATTTAGGTTAATTTTAGTTTCAGGTTAGTTCAGTTTTTTATTTTCAATTAGTGATATAATAAAATGATTCAAGTTTAGCAAATGTTTGTTTATAAGTATTTCATATTTATATGTATATATTTTAATTTGTGTTACACATACTGAATATATATTTATATATATAAAATATTTAAATTAATTAATAATGCATTTCAAATGTATGTATTTTATCCATGAATGGGACATTGTCTGTAAAGACTAAAAGCTAATTATTATATATAATATTCATTACTTGTCACAAATTATAATCGAAAAGCACTAAAAAAATCATATTAAAGGATGTGTCCATGACCTAATTAACATTCACGAGCTAAGCCTTTCCATTTAGTGCCATCACAACAAGCCCGTCCAGCTCGACTGCTCCACTACTTTTTAAAACAGTGAAGTGAAGCCTGTGACTCTGACTGATGCTGCATTTAAGAGAGTCAATCTTAACTTATAAAGCAGATATTACAGCCTGTGACAGCAAGCGCTCAGCCTTTACTAACCCACCGAGAACGAGCAGGTTATTCCAGGTGAGAGAGACCTGAGAGATGTGCTGTGGGCAGGGCTGGATCTGTGGCAGATCTACTGGGGAACAGAGAGGGCCCTGAGTGAGGGCAAACAAGGCTAATGGTCAGTTTCACCAGTGGACAAATAGGCTGTAAGGATTACAGTCAGCGATTGCTTGGTTGCCTCTGAACAAGGCAAGAGCTTCGGCATGGAAGTTAGTGTAAATGTAGTCTAGTGTAGAGTCAGACTGTTGACAATCTCTATGAAGCCACATCCACTGTCTACAAAGACTGGAAATGGATGCCCGTCAAACAGCAGCTATGATCAAAAATGGCTTCAGTGAGCAAATAAAACACACCAGTGACCAGTGACTGTACAAAAAAACCGTAACATCAAAATCCAACCCTTGCAGTCGTTTTCAAAGCCATACAAACAATTAGGAGTTTACTGAGGCAGAAGTCGTAGTTAATGGTGAGAATTGAACTTTAATATAAAATGATACAAGATAAAATGGCCGCAATATAGTGCTCTCTTTGTTTGGATGAAATGATTTGGCATTAAAAATGATAAACTAAACCAAAAAATAAACAGTTTATAAAGCAGCATGGGGCAGTCGGTCTATGAATGGTCTTTAGGAGTGTTGTCCGAAGCTGAGATAAGAAAGGATGTGGAACACAGAGTCATAAAAACTAAAAACAGAGAGCTAGGAGGTGAAAGGAAAAGATAAGAGATTGCGTACAGGTCAGAGCGGTCTCAGATTATGTTTTGCTGCGCTTACTTTAAGGTCGTGCTGACAGGCCTCCTGCATGTCCTGTATAGCGCAGCAGTGGGCTTCCTGCAGACGCTGCTCCCTGCGCTGATGCTCCAGCTCCATCTCCTGCAGCTGCTGTCCCAGGTGCTCGCGCTCCTGACTGAACTGGGCCTGCAGCTGCTGCAGGGAATGCTGGGATTGAGAGAGCTGCATCTCCAGGCTCTGTTTCAGCAAGGAAATCTGCACACAGGAAGTAGGAGATACTGGTTGAGAAATGAAAAAACTCTGTACAGCAAAAACATTTAACTCCAGGTTTAACACAAGTTAGGCACAACCGAATTTGTGGAATAATATTGATATTACACTTGCCCTAAATGAAATGATATATATTTTTTTATTTTATTGCCTTTTAGTTAATGATAATGAACTTGCTTTTTAATGTGAAAAAGTTTTAATTTAATTTAATTTAATAACACTTTTACACGCTAAAAAGCAAGTTTATTATCATTAACTTAAACTTGAGAAGGCAAGAAATATTTTAAATAAAGCTTAAATTAAATATTATTAATTAACACATAAATGTTAGATGAAACTAAACAAAAATTTGACATGTTGCCTTGGTAACTAACTAAAAAAATTAAGTTGAAGTACTAAAATGACTTAGTACAAATAAATAAAAACTGAAACTGATCTTAGTAAAAAATAAATAAATAAAAAGAAATAAAAAGAAGTGACGAAAGAAATAACAATCCCCGGAAAAAAAGCAAAAACAACTGTAAAAACGATTTACAGCAACAGTGAGTAAAACATATTTAAAGCTAAAATAATGTTTTAACAGAAAAATAATAAATTAAGGGGTTTTATAAAATTGTAAGATTCACATTTACAGTGAGGTAAGTGGAGGAGCGGGCCAAAAACCCCCCTGCAGTGTGTGCAAACCTGGTGAAGAACTACAGGAACTGTACCAAATTTTTTTGACTCAAGTGATCAAATATTTATTTGACACAGTTTGGGGATTTCAAGATTTTCCCTCACAGTGGAAATGCACCTATGCTGGAAATTGTAGACCCCTTCATGATTTCTAAGTAAGAGAACAGGTAAAATCATACTTATTGACCTCACTGTATACATACAGTAATCGCCAAACATGTAAACTTTCATTCCATGAAAGTCATCTCAGTGTACAGTAATGTCTTTCTTTCTAAGAAAACAAAGGATGCGTCTTAAATATTTTTGTGTTAATCAACATTATCCTACATATTCGGTCTAATAAGCTTAGAATATATTGTACCCAGAACAGAATGAGCAATAGTAATCATGACACTTCCCTAAGCAAGCACCTCTAATTAGTTAAATCATGCTCCTTATAGAGACTACAAGGACGGATACAGGAAAAATGTGAGTGATTGGAAATCTATTTAATTTTATAATTTATTTCCACGATCACAGCCTTTCTACTTCCACAAACTGTTAGCAGGCTTGTGTGTGCAAACACACACTGGCTCTAGTCATCCTCTGTGAATAGAGCCGTGAGTTGAGTATGTGTGTGCCAATTTGTGTCTAGCAGCCATGTCTACAAGGACTGAATGAGGACTCAGTCTGGGACGAGGTGAGAAGTCAGACGTCAGCGCCAGATACGCTCTCCTCACACCAATCGATATGTTAGTGTTGGAGGTTTCCGTAGCTCCGGCCCACACGTTGGCCTGCTAGCCTCATTAGAAGAGCCGCTCATGACTGGAGGGTGACAGGGAGAGAGTTTTTCTGTGTCGTACCCGCCAACAACTTCAGACTTGTGAAGGCAATAAAACGACAGCGCTTCAGCGAATAATTTCATTCTCAAGCCGGCTGAAAGTGATTCCAATATACCCGGAATATCACTGCTCATATCCCAGCCGTCGCTCTGCTGATGCTAACAAAAAGATGAACGCAAGTCGTCATGTTAAAACTAGATTTTTACAATTGAGGAAATCGGGAAAAGAGCTTACTAGAGCAAAACATGAAGCCACAATTTTAGTCGTCAAAAACCTACGATAGGTCGCTATGATATCTCAGTGCTGAATCATGTTACAGGCCCCCAGGGGCCACCAACACAGAACATTACATTTCCACTAATAAAAAGAGCTTTTAGAGAGTCTGGACTCAAGGTATGAGTCCTCTTTGCAATACTTGCTTTTTATTTTTATTTTTTAAAGTGATTTGAAATTTATATTTTCTAATTTATAAAAATGTATAGAATTTACAAAATGTTATTTAAGTATTTAATGATATAATAATGGTTTAAAATGCAATATATTTTAATTATATATATTACAGTTGGATTATAGTATATGTAATAAATAGCATAGTATATGTGTTGTAGTATAGCAAGTTGAGTTTTGCCACTTTGTCTTAAACTTTGCTAGTTTTACTAGTTTAAAGGCCATAGCTCAAAGTTTAGTCCGCCTGAAAAATAAATACGACCTGTCAACAATGACATACATACTGCTTTAGAAAATTATGTCTTTCATAACACAATTAAAATTTGGGGTTAATACATTTTTCGCAACAGATTTAATGCATTAGACTTAGTGTGCAAGGTTTCTTTGCATTACAATTTTTTAGGATGAAGAATACAAAAAAAAGGAAAAGATAAAATAATCTTGTGAAATATTCCTGCAATGTAAAATAACAATTTTCTATTTTTATATACATTAAAATCAAATTTATTTCTGTGATGCAAAGCTGAATCATTCAGCATCATTACTGCATTCTTCAGTGTCACATGATTCTTCAGAACTCATTCTAATATGCAGATTTATTATCAGTGCTGGAATCTGATGGAAGACTGATGGAAATTCAGCTTTTTAAATATTTTAAAGTATGTTAAAATAGAAACCCATTATTTGAAATGGTAAAAATAAGCATACTTTTTTTCTCCTGTATTTGTGATCAAATAAATGCAGCCTTGAAAATATATTACAATCTTAATGTTTCCAAACCTTCCAGACTGCTAGGGTATAAAAAACAGCAAAAGCACACAACCAAATTTCTAAAGAATTGGCCATGAACTCAAATTTAAAACAAAACCGAACTGAAACTACACCTTTCACTCAAATAATTTACATTCAGAAAATGCCTTCAAGTTTCAATTTTACAAAGAAAAATGACACATTAAATGAAGATTTTGAAGAACAAAGACTAAACAGTATTTTGTTGTAAATGTTAGACTTTGTTGTAATGTAAGACCTTTTTTTAAATGTGCTTAAACGCCACCCCTTCTTACAATCAATCTTACTTCAAGCTTTTATTTAGATATCCCTCCAATAAACGGTAGTTTATATTACTTGTCTCCTTGGATGTGAAAAAATAGACTTGTTGTTACTTCCATTTAATCGTGTCTTTACGATTCTCAGCAAACACCAATAAATATAATGTGAAGAGATGTGTATAAGCACCACTCTGATGCATGTAGTGCACTAGAGAGTGCTGATGGGTGAGGCTGAGGACGTCTCTACAGTGGCTGTTCTCACAATAAGCTCTACAGATCCAAGACTTGCTCTGACACATTTAGAGCTCTGAGAGAGAAAGAGGGCTCAGGATGCCTGCCAACAGCTCAACACACGCACAAGTAAATAAAACAACAAAGTTCATGATGATAAAAGCAGACGAATTATGTAATGAAGCTGAAGATGACAAAAGGGCGAACGTGTTGCAAGTCCTATTTTATTTTCTCCGAGACTCAATAATTGTGTTTTAAAATGGTCAATAATACTAAAAAACTAAATCTGTCCAATACAACACAATACAGTAAACTAAATCTGAGTGAATTGAATCTATTTGTTTAGTGGAAGACTCAAAGTAGCAGTTTTACAAGACATTCCTATTAAAACCATAAAAAAGCTATTTAAAAAAAAAACAACTTTGGGGTGCATAAAAGATACATGCACACACACCCGAGGTGTGCAAATCTGTCTCCTGTGATCTGGAACTAATTTGGCACAAAGTCTTGTTCATAGAAAAAAATAGCATTTCTAATAAAAAACTGTCAGCAAGCCAAATATCACACTCCCACTCTGCAGGAGAGAGCCAGTTGCCACGAGGGGAAAAAGTATGTTAATTTTCATATAAATAATTAAAATAAACAATAGTGTAACTTGTTATATTTCCCCAAATATGACATATTAAAATATAATAAAAATAAATATGTTTTTTTTTTATATAAAAAAATTATAATAATAGAATTTTTTTTAAATAAAATGTAAAAAAAAAAAAAATGTCATAATAAAAGACATGGACTAACACAAAACAATAATTTCAATAGAAATGGTGCTTGTATTTAAAATTTACCACCATATTGCTCTTGTGATGTTCATATATGGCTGCTAGCGTGTTCTGTTCTCGGCTCTCTGATATTCTCATCTATAGCGATGCAAAAACCACAAGATCGGATGAATAGCAATGCAATAGCATAGCTCTTCTCAAAACACCTCATGAATTGTACATGAGGTATTACATTAATAACATGCATTTCCGAAATGGCGCTGGTAGAGTTATTCTCTATCATTAGAAAAAAAAAAAAATGTTAGCATTGCTTGCCTGAGGTCCCTTGCGGTTTTAAGAAGATTTTGAATAGGAACTTGGATAAGGTCTCAAACAGAGAGTCTGAAATGCTTCAGCCACTGTGTCCGTTTTTCAGCCTGCTTTCTTTTACCATTTGTAATATTCGGTTTCGTTTTCTAGACGAGAACAAGTAGACCGTGGAAAAATAATTGGCAATGAAACAAAGTCCAGGCACCAGTAGGTCAATGAATAGAACTAATGACTATACTGAAGCAAAGCCTGAACTGCTGGCTTTTGTCATTATCTTGTGATTAAAGCTGAAAATGATCATTATAGGCATCTAGAGAATTTCTGATTGGTGAGTATCACATGACCCACATTAGTAAATTGCAATGTGTTTTGTGAAGCCAGCACAAACCTGAAATCAGCTATACAGACTGTGGTGGTACTCACTGTACTAGAGATGATTACTGAACCCAAAATGCATATTATTCATCTAGTATTATACGCAAAAAAAAAAAAAAGAAAAAGTGGATGTTCAATGAAAGGACTGATCTTTTTGAAAATAGCTTCTACAATTCGCTCACCATGGCCATATCATGTACAAAACCCTAACCTCTTACCTCATACGAAATAACTGAGAGATTCATGAATGAAAAAGCTATTTTAAATGAGGGCAAAATTACTTTTTAACATGATTCTTGGTATTTTTATTTAGAATAAATCAAATCAAGCACTGCTGTAAATAGTTAAAGCTGCAAATGATTTCGTATTGTTGTTGGGCCTGATTTGATTACAGAAAACTGTGTGCGGTTCCGTTCTGTACAGCATTAAAGCAAAAGTAACTAAGTCAGCAGATATGGTGGTTCGGCATATGAAAAATGCACAGAGGGGAACCCTAGGATACATCTGCAATATCTAGTAATATTAAAGTGAGGATGAGCAGTGGATTTTCAACTGCTGATGTATTTGACTGATGCTTTTATCCATTTAAAAAGTGTCTTTGGGGTTTGCAGTTTATTAAAGCATGCATTGCCCATATTGACTTGTTTGTCTTGTGGGTTTACATGTAGTCTTTTGCTACTGTTAAGATGAATGGTGCAATTTCTCTTCCACAGACTTGGAAAAACTATGTGAGGTTTTCTGAACTCTGCCATTAGTTTACTGCCATAAACATACAGCACTGTTCAACATCGCTATTTTGTATTGTTTTTGATGTCTCTTACACTCACCAAGGCTGCATTAGATTAAAATAATGACCAAAAATATATTTATAACTAAATATAATAACAAAGCAGGATTTTCAGCAGCTCATTTAAAAACCTCCTTTAGTATTCATTTGGAGATCTAATTTGCTGAATTGATGCTCAAGAAACATTTTGTATTATTATCAGTTTTGGAAATAATTGTGCTTGTTAATATTTTTGTGATACAGAACAAATTAAAATTATTATTTTTTTTAATTATAAAAGCCTTTACCATCACTTTTGATGAATATAATGTCTTTTCTGATTAAAGCAAGCATGCATTTCTTAACAATTTGACATTTAAATGGTTTTGTATTCATTTTCTGTACTTTAAAGAAGCATGGAAATTGTAATTCTGTTATATTTGCAGTATTCATAAACAAGTAAAGTAAAATCAACACGAAGATGCCTAAATGTGGATGCGTATATAAAAGGAATGAACAATGACATTAGTGAATTGTGACAATAAATTAACGTTTTAAAACATAATTAAATGATAAAAACTAATACTAATATATATTGATAAATTCAAATTGAAAGCATAGTGCTTCTTGATTTAATCAATTAAAATACCACAATCAATAAAAAAGTTCTAAAACTAAAAATGCAATTATTAAGCACTTCATAAATCACACTTAAAAAAAACACATTCAAAATGATATAATTTAGATTTTTGCTTTGTGTTTTTTACAGAGCTGTATTTATTTAATCGTATTAATATAATTAATTGCTCAATTAAAGTCTCCCTTTTATGGGTTATAAAAGACAGGTTAACAACGGGTTAAGCTGCAACGATTTCAGCAGTGTTTGTGAGCTTTTATTGCTCCAAACCAACCCCCAGAGGCAAAGAATGAATTTGCATTTTCATTCAGACCAACAGAAAAAAATCAAGTCTAATCAAAAGCCGCCCAGGCTCATTGGAAATACATGCTTCTACATACAGTTCTGCAACCCTGTAATTATGACCCTTACTGCACATTTTGCTGCAGTTCAGGGTGAAATATCCAGATAGTGGCACTGAAACACACGTTTAATACATGACCGTGGCACATTTTCATTTATTGGTACAGGTTCGTATTGCAGTGTTTTCATAATGCTGCTTTAGGTACGTTTTGCGGCTGTTTAATATCCAGTAAAAGTCGCTATCCCCTACACCAAACCTAGCCAATAGTGTTAACAAATGCATAAGTGATTAAAAACGGATTAGCTGAAGCCATCTTCCTTACACTGTTTTTACTGGGTTTGAACCGGAGCTTTTCTAAGTGCAAAGCCACATCACGTGAGCTACCTAGTAAACCTACTGAACTAGAAAACGCCTATATATAAAGCTGTATACTGTATGTGACGACAACGCTCAAAAGTATCAGTTCAGTAAATCATACTTTTTTGGGAAAAGGAATAAAAGTTGTGCGAGTGTTCATTTCAACTGGAAACTGCAGCGATTCATATTTAAAGGTATATTTTTTTTCCTAATTCGTCCAGGTTGAAGCTTTCTCAGGTGTGCAATACGCTTACAGTATGTTACATTTTAACGTCAACATAAAACGGCTTGGGACTTGTTTTAATGAGCCAAAGTTGACTCCTCCTTTTGAGAGACAATAACTTTATATACGGTGCACTTTCTGATTTAAAACTTAGCAGGAAGTTTTCATTCACCTAGAGCTGTGTTACACACTGCGTGAAAGGCAATTTCAAAAAGCCATAATAGAGGCACTTTAATAAACTCATCCGATTTATACATTTCTTGCACAGAACATGACCAACACGACTGCAGCGGTCTCTGTTTGCAGTGTTAGTACAGAAGTTGCATGAATGTGTTTCTGACCTGCTCCAGAAGGTCCTCCACCTTCCTCTGCCAGCTCTCTCTGGCGGAGCACATCTCCTGATCTTTATTCTGAGCCAGCTGAGTGAGCGCTGACCTTTTATTCTCCTCATGTTCTTCACGCAGCTCCTCACGCAGTTTCTTACACTCTTGCCTGTGGACACACACAGAGACACACACACACACACACACTAATGATCATACGGTTATGTGGTTATACATAAACTGCATTTTTTTTTTCTCGAGACCTTTTGACACAAGCCCGATAACAACAAGACACAACTGGTTTCTGCTGCTTCTGCACACATTTAAATACTAAAATACATGAATACTGGGTCAGTGGTCCATTGATCATTAATGGCTGCTAAATGAGCCATGGACCTTTTAAAGCACCTGCATTTCTCAGCTTCACAGCAATGGAGGTCACAAAAGAGGTTAACGGACACATTATGTGGTGTAATTGCAGGACGCCATGAGAGTGCAGCGCTGGGCTTAAATTCATGATTATTAAGACTGCTACAGACTGTTCTAAAAATGTCCAAATAGCTGTCAGCACGGAGTAACTCACACACTCGGAGACACTGCGAAACCTTTTAAAGGTGTGAAATTCATCTTAATTGCTGCTTAAGAGGAAATAGAAACTGTAATGAGAGTTTGGGCACCTTGAAAGCCACCTGAGACCACAGCAATAAGCACTGGGGGTGTAATTAGATTTCTAAAAAACTACACATGCTGATGTATCAGTTTGTTTATGGAAGCAAAAATCTCTAATTGATAATAGACTAAAGAGCAGCAGTTATTTGTTAATTGATAATTTATTTATTAAATAATTATTTCTATACAAACTAAACTTTTTATTTATTTATTTATTTATTTATTTTTCTTTAGTTAATTGTAAATGGTCCTTTAGTGTGACAAATTTACATAATATAAAAAATAATACTTAAAGAATTTTAATTTACTTAAAGTATAAAATAGTTATAGATGAAATATAGCAGTCAGGATGAACAATGTAAATATAAATGACAAGTTAATATGAATTTAAATATATTATAAGAATATAATATAAGAATATATTTGAAACTTTATAATTTATTTGATGTTTTTCAACTTTTTAAATCACATTTATGCCTGCACTAGTTCATTTTTCATGGTCATTCAGTGGGAAAAATTATAATATAATATAGCTAATATAATGTTTCATGAGCTGCTTGTTCAAATCCAGTCTGGTCTCAAACCCCTTACTTATATTTACTTTTTACCTCACATTTTACAACTTGCACGTTTTGTCTTGTCTACAATATCCTGACCAAAACATGATCCTGGTATTAAATACCACCTGCACTACATCTTACTTCACTGTAATAGTTAGTTTTATTTACATTGTAACTTGCAGTTATATATTTCTTGTAGATATATTTGATGTTCTTTATAAATGCACCATGAGGGGGGCTTGGGGTAAAACAGCATTTCGATACTCTTTACACTGTGTATATTGTTGTACTGACAATAAAAGATCTTGAATCTTACTCTTCTTTCTTCCAAACAGAAACTGAATAGAGTTTTTTTTTCAGAGATCTTGGGAATTGTTAACACAGTTTGTCTCTAAAATTATAGCTAAGTCAGAAACAATGAGACACACTGCCTCATCCACTTATGGTGTGCGTTACAAGAGAAGCTGGTGAAACTAGCACTTGTGCTGAGCAGACTGCTGTATGTGGCTTTAGCACCTTTATAAACTCCTACAGCGAGTCCATTTGTCTTCATAAATGATCTCAGTGCAAAGCTGTCAGTCCAGTAAACAAAACTGGCATAAACAGTTTTGATTTGTTGCTCTCGACACACGACATCCAGACGGCGCTGCCTCGAAGGGAGGATCCATCTGGAGTTTTTATAAACTTCATTGTGCGGTGCAGCTGTGAGAATAATCGTACGACGCAAATTCAAGTGTTGATAAAAAAAGTCAGTGATGGTTTAAGACTCTGCAAATGCAAGTGTCTGTGTCTGACAGATTGGCACAATGATGAACAAACCCTCTGATAACACATGCAATAAAGTCTGCAAGACATTTGTTCTCTGGTGGTCCCTGAACATCTTTTCCAGCATTTAATGGAAGGATCAGTTTAAGGAAGGCTTTGTCTATTGGCTTACTCTGTTATTCTCCTACATGCTTAAACATATTCCTTCATGAAATATTTTGTTCTCACATTTGGAACCCTTAACACCAAGTTTCCCCCTCACTAAAATGTTGTTATTGATAACTTAAAATTAAATTTAAAATTAAATATTAAAAGTGTTAAATATAGTTTTCATTAATTTATATATATATATATCAAAATCAAAATAAGAAATGCTTGAAATGTCTTGGCAAGTACTGGAAGTTAAATATGTAGAAACAGAAGCACTAACAATACTATAATATAATAATAATAATAATTTTAAAAAAATCACAAAATACAAAAAATGCAAAATGAAAATACAAAAATAAAAGCTCAAAATTGTTAATTGCTCAAACAATTGTTAAATTGTTTATATAAAAAAATACTATAAAAGCAAATGATTCGGAAATAAAACAAATGAGGTCTGTTCTTTAGGAACCTGTTAACAATGCATTCCTTGCCACATGGTACATCTACAGTAAAATTCTATTGCAAAAACAATTAATGTTGTTTCCATGGACTAGACCTTTTTAAACTTTCATGATATAATTCATCAGCACCATAAATGACATTAGTTGAGAACCTCTACTAATTGTGGACTTAGAAATTGATTCAGGTGTGTGAAGCCGGGAGCTCCTAGATAGACATAACAAGAAGTCTCTTAAAATATGAGTCTCTAGGCTTGGATCCAACACTATTACCAGCACTTATTTTGCGCAATAACGAGTTCTACATTGGTCTGCATTTTCCCAAATAACAAGTTAAAGCCCAAATATCATGCTCCAGGGCACTGCAGCACCATCATGAACAAATGATGTGGAAAATGAGCTACCAAGGATAAAACCCAATAAATGTCTCGTTGATTTGTCATTAAAGCATGTTGAGTGTCTGCTTAGGGTCTATTTAACTTCAACCTTCCTCAATTTTATCATTTTTGGGGGATGTTTTTGTGGCAACTTGATAACTTTGCAAAACTATAAGCAAACAAAGTAGCCAAAATGTCTTTAAAGTGATTGTTCACCCTAAAAAGTAAAACAAAAAACTATTTATTGACCCTCAAGTTGTTTTAAGCCTTAATGCATTTCTTTCTTCTGCTTAACATGAAAGAACATATTTTGAAGAATCAGGGTATCCAAACAGTTGCTGGTAGCCATTGATTTCCATTAAAAAAATAAATAAATATCGGGGACCAGAAACGGTTTGCTTCAAAATAACTTATTTTCTGCTTAGCAGGAGAGAGAAATTCAGATTTGGAACTACTTAAGAGTGACTAAACGATGACAGATTTCTCATTTTTGGGTGTACTATCCCATTAATGGCCTTTGTTTCAGTTAAATAGAGCTCAGGCTTGTACTAATGACCTATTTGTCTTATTTGAAGGCCCATGATATTAATTACTGGTTTTATGCATTGCTAATGAATTTGGCAGGCAGGGCTTTCTGAGGCAATGCCAAACACTTACAGCTGTTGGGAACTTTATAGGATATATAAGTCATCGCATAGCTTGGCAAAGATGGAGAGAATGCGAAAGAACAAGAAGTGCATTGCTTGTTGACAAACCACTTAAATGGATTGTTCACCATAAATAAAAAAAAGAAGAAAAACAGTCATTGTTTTATTCTCCCTCATGATGTAAAAAAATGTATGGCCTGAATTTTCTTTAAGAATACTGATTTCCCTTCAGCCTCTTCTTTGTGTATACAAGTTTTAACATTGATGAAAACTATGACAAAATGCATGGAAAAATACATATATATATATGACATATAACATGTTTGACATACATATGACATATATATATATATGTTTTTTTTCCCTAGTAAATTTTTTATATTTTTATTTGCTTATTTTATTAACCCATAAAAATATTATAAATAATAATAATAAAAAATAACTAATCATTTTTATGCTTTTAACATAATTATTAAAAATAAATAATTTTGAAGAGGAAGGATTATAAAACTAAAGGTAAAGGCAGCTTTTAATAAAAAAATGTTTTAAAAAATAATAAAAAAAATAAATTAATGTGAACGGCATTATTATTGTTACTATTAATTATACTTTGCATTATACTATTATTTAAAATACAACAATTAAAAATGCTTAGAACTTGGACAAGCAAAGAAATAAACAACAACAACAAAACAGATGAAGCCAGTGGGTTTTTAATAATTTAACAGTTTAATCATTTTTATCTGTGATGTCATCAGGCCACCCATTTATAGGCTATACAGCCTCCCCGAGACATAGATGGATGGATATTATTTAGTACAGGGACAGCTTTGTCACCATATTCCGATGATGACATGGGGGAGAGTAAATATCTCTGAAAGCACATTTCCTTGTGTACAGTAACTCAAAAAAGCATCAAAATGCTCTTACCTGAGCGTCTCGGTCCACTTCAGCTCGAGCTCCAGGGCCATCTTATCCATTTTGAGCTTCTCTTCCTCTTTGGTTGAGATGAGTTTGGCATCGTGCTGTTGTTTCTGAGAATCCATCTCTCCCTGAAGACAAGAATGAGAGAGGACATTAGCTCTGATGAGCCATTAAGCGCGTGACCCGTAATTGTGAGGTCTAACACGTGGCACTAAGGGCCCTTCTTCACAGCTATCAATCAAACAGGGGCCAGGAGATGGAAATCCATTTTCATTTCTCCACTCACTCATTTCTTTTCTCATGCACACAGAGGTCTGATTCATTATGCATGGTCACTCTAAGAAACTGTGCTTTAGGTCAAGGACACAGGAAGAGGAACCATGAAGAGGCCTCTTTAATGAAGTGCCTTTGTCACATAGGGGCCAAAACTGCAGGTGGGTGTAATTCAACAGAGCATCTATTCGTTTCATAATGATGAACTCATTGCAGGTGGTTTTTTTTTTCAGGAGCTATTCAAGGAAACTGAGGGCGAATGCAATATATTAATACAAAAAATAATTACCCACATCAAGTTTAATGATAAAAATGTCTGCCAGGAGCAGCTGAGTTATGTGACTTTGAAGTATGAAGTCTCGTTCTCTTTTTTTTTTTTTTTTTTTTTTTTGGAGTAATTGCTTTTGGTAATAGACCTGAAGGGCTGTTAAAAGGTTGCTGGTCTCTCTGAGTCTTGCTCGTGTGGCATCCAGCTCTTCTAAAAGCTTCCTCTGGGCATCCTTCAGATTGGAGATGTGTCCCTCAGCAGAACTGAGTCCCTGCTCTCCCTGCTTCACCAGCTCCTGGAGTCGATTCACCTGAGGAACAGGAGAAGTTAGTCACTTTTGAGAAGATGCTTGTTTTCTCTGTTGAATTGAAGAATGAGGCACTCTGAAAGAAAACTAAACAAAACATTTTCTGTATTCTAGTTAAAACTACAAGTAAAAGGACACAAATATCAGATTTCTTATATAATTAAGATATTTATTAGTGATGTAAAACGATTAATCACATCCGAAATGAAAGTTTATGCTGTGTTTATTTATTACAGTATGTTTATATCAAAACTTTATATATGCCTTTATAAATAAATGCCTTTATATATTTATTTTCTTATTTTTTATATTATATCTAAATATATTTAATATATAAACATAACATATTTTCATGCATGTGTTTTTTTTTTAGATATACTTGTTAAATATACACGGTACATACAAAATATTTTATGTAAAGAAAATCTTTTATTTTGGATGCGATTAATTGTTTGAAAGCAATTATTTATATAATTAATTACTAACAAGTACCTTGTCACACAGGTTCCACATATAATAAATCTCTTTAATGCTTGTACAATAATAAATAAAATAAGAAATAACAAATTATTTTAGTATTTATTTAAAAACAAACGTCTAAAATACAATTCTTAAATTCTGGTAACACTTTACTATATAATTATATAATAATCCTACATTTTTCACTGCACCTTAGTAATTATTAATCCAATAAAACAAAATTGTTACAAATAAATAAATAACAGTAAATTTCATACCCTAGCTACCCAGCTTATTTCATAAGCAGCTACTCAACTAAACCTTAAACCGTGTTTTTTTTAGGTCTTAGTGGGCCTGTGGGCTTGTTTTCTGGGTACTTTATAGCTGATTGCCAAGCAGCCAAAACCAGCCAGGCCAGCTGGGAAACCAGAAAATCAGCACAACATCTTGAAAAGGCATCCTAACCTAAATATAACCTCTTATGTGAGTGCTATGCTAATTCAGTCTCTCAAATGAAAAGTTCATCCCAATAAAGAATGCTAATAAGCGCTGCAACAGATAGATGAGCTAAAACCACAGCTACCATTATTTAAAACCCATATCAATTTCAAAACAAGCAATTCCAGAGCTTCATTTGCAAGTGTGCAAAGCAAATTGTGATGTGCACATTAAGCATGAAAAAAGCCAGGGGTCTCCTTGGTCCATTTGCAGCTGTGGCTAAGGTACATAGGAGCCCCTCCAGAAGCCCATTAAAACACACTGAGACTAATAACACGATAAACACATGACACTGAAATTAATTACTACTCACTTTCAAGCCTGACAAGAAAATGCTTGTACCTCAATGTTGGCCATGTTGAGTTTGGCTGAGAGCTCTTCTCGCAGACCGTCCAGTTCCTCTCGTAAAAGGCTCTTCTGTTCCTCTAGAGAGCTACGTTCCTTCTCAAACTGTTCCTCCATTTCCTACAAATCCAACAGAAGATGCAGATTACAAATGCTGAGAGTTTATAAACACGAGAAACAACTTATGTTATAACCGTGTGTCATTATTAAAAGTTATTGTTCACCAAAACCTGAAAATCCTATAATTTGATCCTCAGGTGATCCAAATCCATAGAGGAAAGAAACCCACGGGTTTAAAAAACACGAGGGAGAATAAATAACCACAGAAGTTTCATTACTGGATGAACTATTCCTTTAATCATGATAGAAATCTTTTTTAGGCTGTGGCATTTGGAAGGCATCACTGTCTGGAAACTTAATTTCAAACATGTCAGGGTAGAGCCTTGGAAAATCCACTTAATATCTGTCTCAGGGAGCAGGAAAAAATAAGATGGCAAGATTTGCAGTGCAAAAACAAGGCATGGGAAGAAATTAATAGCTATATATTATTCATCATATGATTCTTGAGCTTTACTGAGCTCTCCTGGAATATTCTAATAAGAAACTAATCACAGCAATCCTGTGACATCTGCAGAATAAAAATGCAGTTTTTCCATTGTGTCCTGTCCTCTAGAGTTAAATACGCAATCTGTCTTATTGCAACACTTGCAAGGCAGTAATAAATTAATATTCCTACAATATTCTGGTTATATATCTAGTTATATCTCTAATAATTAAAATTCTGCAAGTCAATTCAAATTGAACTGCTTAAAGATTCTATTGCATTTTAGTTCATTTTTGTGTCTTAGCGTAGGTTGGCATTTTTGTTACTTTGTATGTATTTCCTTCCATAAAAAAGACATGAAAGAAATATACATTATGGTGCCAAAATATATGATCATTATCAATGGTCAAAACAAGTTAAAGCGAGCCGTTTAATTAATGACAGAATTGTAATTTTTTCTATCCCTTTAAAATTCTACAAAAATTTGGCATCATTATATAGCTACATTGTACTGTATTTTTTTTATACACATTGAGATAGATTACACACGTCTTAAAACAACAGCAGCAAGCATGAACCAAATTGGTAACACAAAAGTGGAGAGCGGTAGATGCTGACGAATTAAAGATGAAAGAGATGAGATCATCCCTTTCTCTTATCTTACAAGAGCAGAGGCGAGCTCCTTGCCCAAGTTGATTAAAGTGAAGTCCACATCGAATCCAATCCACGTCATATATTCATACACACACCAACACCTAAAGGAACGCTCTGTGAAAAGCCTGTGCATTTGTGGGTGCGTGGGCCTTGAGGAGAAAGAGGCCTTAAGTAAGCCTGCTTAAAAAATTGATGGTTAGCACAGACAAAAAAATGGGCCTTGTGCTCACTATAGCCAGCATGTGTGCATAATTCACTCCATCCTTAATTGAAGCCACACAAATATGCAAATGGACCCTCGAGTGTCTCGCTTGTGACACAAGACGTGCGTTATGACAGTAAAAAATGGATCCATGCTGTGATCCGTGTCAAATAAAATAAAATCCCTCCCAGAATATACGAAATACACGCTCGCCTACAGTGGCTCTACTCTGTGGAGGTTCCCAAAATAAAGGTTCCTCTAATGCTCTGACGGTCTGTCATCAGAGGAGTGAGTCACCAAACCCACTTTGGACACAGCAGAAACCGAATGCGCTCTGGAAAAGAAAGATAAAGAAAGAGAGAGTGGAAGGGCCCTGGGCTTCATCTGAAATAGGACGTCAGTGCGGTCGTCACACTGCTTCTGAGTCAGCGGTACACTCTAACAGAGGCCACTCTCATTGATTATTCATCCGCGCCTCAATTTTTCAAACTGCATTTCCATTTCTGAGAGCGGCGGGGACTACGGCGGAGACACGATAAGCCCAAATCGGCCACGCTGTAATGTGATTAACCGAGGCTGCTCTGGGGTCACCGATGAAGTCCACTGGCACAAAGGCTTGCTGAAGGGTCGTACAGTTTTGACAGCAGGTGATAAAGGTGGAGCAGGCAGGCTTTGGGAAGGTCTAATCTCTGTAAGCTTGGAGAAGAAGTGGAAACTCACTGCTCAGCTTGTTAAAGGAAGGCTTGTTAAGTTCACCCAAAAAGAACAATTCTTCTCCCCCTTGAGTAGCTTCAAATCTGTATGACTTTCTTTGTTCTGCTGAGCACAAAGGAAGACATATTGAAGAAAGTTTGTAACCAGGCTGTTTTCGATTATCATTGATTTCCATTTTTTTAGCAACAAACTTTTTTTGTTCAAACTCTTCCTTTGATTTCAAAACAAGGAATTATGCACTCGCAGACTTTGTAAATAGTTACAGGAAACACCAAAAATACAATAGATGGCTTCATGATCTAAAAACATTACCCTATGCAATTTTCTATAAAATCACACACACACACACACACACACACACACACATATATAACACATACATATATATAAACAGTATATTAAGATCATTTAACAATTTTTACTAATAATTTTTATAAATATTTTATACATTTTTGCATACTTAATTTTATTGAATTAGCTTATTTTTGCATATTATTAACATATACTGTATGCCACTATTCAACAGGAAGGGGTAAGATTTTTTTAATGAAATAAAGAAAAAACCTTTCTAAATCTATAAAATAATATAAAATAAAACATTTATCTATCAAGCACTCATTTAATTTAAATATTTATTTATTTTTACTTTCTATTTATTAAAGAATAAAAAAAAAACAGAAAACAGCTTAAAACATTGTTAATAATGCAAATCAGGACATTAGAACGATCCTGAGTAAGCAAGAGAATTTCAAAAACAAAATGAAATAAAATAACAAAATATTTAAAGATCTCTCTGACCCAAGCATTTTAACATTAGTGTTCAAATTTTTTCTGTAAAAAGAAAATAATAGTTGGAAAGAATAGTTGTTTTAATTATAAATGCCCAAAACAGCTTACATACATAAATAGTAAAATATGATGCAATTTTACATATTGCAATAATGGGATATAAATTAAATTCTAAACAGTACATAAATACTGTTATACACATAAGATTCAATTAGAATTTGGACAAGACCTCGTTTATTTCAGCCAGCTAGATTTAGCAAATTTGTAAGGAGTCAGAAAATGTGTCTCCTTCTGCATGTCTCTCTCCAGGTATACTCCACACTGACTTGGAATGAGTCAACATCCCCCTTAGATCTTGGCCCAAGAGCATTTTCATTAAAGGAAATGCCACTGTTTTATCCATATTTCACTATGTTATTAGATGAGTTGCTACGCATCTCAGCCATCTCAGTGCATACACTTAATTGCTCTAACACACGGCGCCACTATGTTAGCGTTTAGCTGAGCTCCATTTATTCCTTCTAAACAGAGATGAATTTAGAAACCACCAAACACATCTACGTTTTTCCTATTTAAAGACGGTTACATGACTAGATACACGAGCATGTTGACAAGATAAAACGTGGACGATTTTCTATAATGTATGTAATGTATGGCGGAAGAGCACTTCGCAGCGCTTTGACCTCGGCGCAGTAATATCATCACTCCCTCTCACTTCCGTCAATACAACCAAGGAGTGATGACATTACTGCGCCGAGGTGAAAGTGCTGCAAAGTGTTGGGTGATTTCTAAATTCATCCCTGTTTGGATCATAAGGAATGAATAGAGCTAAGCTAAATGCTAACATAGTTGTGCCGCATGCGAAAGTGATTACGTGCATCCACTGAGACGGGAGAGATATGCATCAACTCATCTAAGTTGAGGGCAGAAAATAGTGGAACATGGAAAAATGGTGGCTTTGTCCTTTAAAGCAGTGGTTTTCAACCTGTGGGCTGGGCCCCCCAGTGGGCCGCAACGGTATTGCAGGGGGGCCGCCAATCATTATTAACAGAAATTGTAATATTGTTAATATAATAAAAAATGTCTAGTTTGCTGATCCGGTATGTATATTATCTGTTTATTCAATACATTACCAGTTTATTCAATAAAGACAATTAACAGCCTTGCTTCTGAGTACTTAGTTAACCCGACACAAAAAGTGGGATCGTTTAAATTATTTTGCAGTGGGCCGTGAAAACATATGTGTTTGGCTGTGTGGGCCGCGAGTTAAAAAAGGTTGGGAACCACTGCTTTAAAGTATATATATCTTCCTAACAAGAAACTATCGCTAATAACAGTATGCGAGGTGATTAGCATGTCCCAATTAATAGTATTCGAACAGTTGGCGTGAAGTACTCGAATGACCTACAGCTTCTGCCCGAATTCTGCAGTATGCATACGATGGACACTTTACTATCCCATGAGAGGACGTGTCATATTCGATAAAAAACAGAAAGTGTAAGTAAATACACTTGTTGTTTATTGTGGTTAAATTGTAATCTTTTGTAGCCTTAGTCCAGAGCTTATGAATGTGAAGGCTGCTGGCAGCAGCCTGTTTTGGGTGAGGGTGACAGATCCTGTGCGGCTTTGTAGGCTTTTATTTCATATGCTATCAGCTAGCGAAAAAAAAAAAGACGCTTTAGTCATGACGTCTGTCATTCACCAGCCTGATGGGGGTAATGACAGATATGGCTTTTATTTTTAAATCAATTAAGCTTGAGTATGTCCTGTCTGGGACATCTTGAGTAGAACAGAGGATGTAAGGGATGAATTTGCACTATTGTGTCTAACGAAGCATAGATGCACTCTTTCTTTCTAAATAAACCTCCTGGAGCTGAGGCACCTGAGCTTTTCCTTTTTCACTGTCTGTAGGTTTAACACTTTCTCTCTTAAATAAGTGTGGTTATGATTAAAATGAAATGTGTTTTATTGCATTGGAGAATATTTTAAAGATACACCTGTGACTTTCATTTTCTAGTTCTTTACAAAATCAGTTGTTTCCTTTAGAGGTATGATGCACCTGTTTTTTGTTTGAACTGGCAGTTCTGGTTCACTTGGTGCACCAGGCAAGATAAGACATGACAGAAGAGAGAGAGAAAAAAACTTTTTAACAACAGAGTAGTTATTTATTTAAGCATAAGATATGTAGGGCTAGAGGTGCAGTTGACATTTAAGACATGCACAGGGGACCACCATGAATAGGATAGCCAAATAAAGCTTTAAAAGGTGGGGGAATACACTCCCTTCTTCTATGTTGGTGATGTCCAATTACACTAGCATTTAATGTTTTGATATAATCATGTTTGTGCTGAAAATTCATGTGTTGACACAATCAAATAAGTAAATAAATCTCTCTTTTTTTTTCTTTTTTTTTTTTAGAATTTTATGTAATATATTTATTAATATTTTTAATCATCTTTAATGTTATGGTTTCATTTGAATTTAAATTTAAGCTTTAGCAATTTTAACATTAACTTATTTTCAGTCAAGATTGTTTTTAAATATTTGCATCTGTTTATATTTTATTTAATTTAAAAAAAAACATTTTAATGGTAAACAACACCAACACCAAAATTAATAGAAGGAATGAATCTAATAGAAGTTTAAAATACTCTAACCAGTGGTAGTTTAATATTATTCAAATAATATTATAGTATTTATTAATACTTTAGAATTTGCTTTATAAGAATTACTATATTTTCAGTTGTCATATTTATTTTCATTTAAGATTTAGTAATTTTTTTTTATAGTTTAGTAATTTAGTACTTTTTAAATAGTAATTTGACAAATTAAAGCTTAATAAAAAAATATTATTCTTATTATAGAATTTAATAATATTAATATAATATAATAATACAATGTTTCATTTTAATTATTAAGTATTTAAATAAATGATTTTCTATTGTTTTTTTCTTTACAGTTCATTACCAAGGAACTATTTATAATTTTCTTTTTGCTTATTTTATTTTATTTTTTTAAGTTTGGGGTTGCATATTTATATTATATTCGCATTTATTTCAAATTCCAAAAACAATTCTAATAGTTTTAGTCAACAATTAATGGCTAACGAATGAATGACTGTATGAATAAATGGATAGTTTGTAAAACATGCAAACACCTTTGCATCACAGCATCTACAGCAACACTATTTTCAACTTTCATCTGTCAGTACCTAATTATTATCTCAACAGACAGATTCTTGTGTGCTTGTAAAAAAAAAAAACAATAAAAGTTTTTTTTTTTCTTCCTCCAAAATTTTAAATCTAGTTTTTAAATATAATTATGTCCTCCAACCCTAAACCTGCAACAATTATTCCCTCTGATCTTCCACTTGTGCTCAAAGGTACGTCTTGTTCTTTTTCGAGGTGCTAGCTCCTGACTGAAGCCAGAGAGCGAGTTACTCTAACGAGTGAAGCGCAGTCATGCTGATATCTCAACAGGACAGCTCTGGGAGTCTTTAGAAAGATGTATGTGGGCCCAGCCTGACAGACAGTGGGTGTTGTGACAGAGTTCACTCACGGACAGGAGTCGGTTCCTCTCTTTCTCTGAGACACTTTGGGTGTTGTCTAGAGCGACCCGGTGCTTTCTGGAAAGCTCGTCTAGAGCCCGGCTGTGAGAGTCCTTAAAATGAGCAGTGTCCTCTTCATATCTGGTACGAAGGTTCATGAGCTCCTTCTCATAGATCTGCTTTTCCTCTCGAAGTGACTGTTGAGGGAAAAAAAAATCAAAGACAAGTCTATTAAAAGGATGTTATGATGCTTGTTTATATATACTGCATATATACATACTTGCATATATACATACATACATATATATATATATATATAACAGAGTGAAAAACATAAGGGAACCTGAATACTGTCTGAATCCCTTATGTTTTTCACTCTTTGTTATATTGTAGCCATTTGCTAAAAAAGTTTTTTGTACAAACAGCACCCCATATTGACAGAAAAACACAAAAGAATTGTTACAGATTTTTCAGAAAAACTGAAATATCACATGGTCCATAAGTATTCAGACCCCTTGCTCTGTATTTAGTAGAGTCTTTCTGTGAAAGATGCAACACGTTTTTTACACCTGGATTTAGGGATCCTCTGCCATTCCTTCTTACCGATCCTCTCCAGTTCTGTCAGGTTGGATGGTAAATGTTGGTGTACAGCCATTTTTTAGGTCTCTCTTGCTCAATTGGGTTAGGGCTCTGGCTGGGCCATTCAAGAACAGTTGTTGTGATGTCTAGTGGTGGACAGTAACGAAGTAGTTGTAATTCTGTACTTAAGTACATTTTTCAAGTATCTGTACTTTACTGGAGTAGTTTTATTTTCAGCAACTTTTACTTTTACTTC
>JAUCMT010000048.1:18780582-18790870 GCA_032357475.1 Enteromius thamalakanensis
TTTTGTAAAAGTTGCTTAAATATCTTAATTTAACTAATGTCTAGTCCTGGCTTAAGCTAAGCCCCGTTTGTGAAACCAGGCCTACATGTAACAAACAACACCAATAAACATAACTGATATAACTAAGAAGAAACACATCGCAACACATGCAATGCAGGTAATTCTGGGAAATTCAGTTTACCATTTTTTCCTGTAAAATGTATAGGAATTTACCATTAACCTTTTAACAGGTTTTTACCGTAGCATTATCACAGTTTTGGGTTTTTTTGCGACAGGTGGGATCCAGCTTGCAGCATTACTCATTTACAGTGTTGATTAAACAATTGACTGAGATTGTCCAGCAAAGTGCACTGTAAAGCAGCTCATATGGAAAATGGCAGCGATATACAGACTTACCAAGGCAGTTAAGCCTGTTATGGCCTTGTTGTCTGCACAGTCACCATTGTGTCCTTATGACGTATGGTTATCTGTGGGACAAACGAAAAAGCATACTGGTCTTAGAAAGACACAAATCACATACGTTAGTTTTAAAACACTGTTCATAACACAGCAAAAATATCAAAATGCAGTTAACATATTGTAATGTGTTCAGATTTAAAGGGCGAGAACTGAGAAACCAAAATTCCCTTGATCTTTAGATCTTTAAAAATAAATGTTTTCATTATAAAACATCCTGTAAGTTTCAGAACTCAAAACTTGCCATTAGTCTAAAATATTGAAGGTAGTCTTGTGGATGTTATACTGTATAAGCACCGTTCTCTGCAGAAGAAGATCAACATTGCTGTTTGTAAAGCCCCCCCTGTAAATCTTGATAAATACAGAGGCAGTTTAAACTCAGATTTTAACTCTAACATACTCTATTGAAACATTCTACTTTTTCCAAACAGATTTCACTTTGCTATTTATTTTTGACACACAAATTCCAACGAGAGTTTTGGCCAGCGCTGCTAAAAAAGCTTGGAGCTGGATACTAAATAAAGCTGTGGTCAGAATTTTCTCTCAGTACTGTCCAAAGGAACATACTAACCAGACAGTTCACTCCCAGTCTGTAACCACTCACAATTGAATCACTTTAATGCAGTTTTAAGACTATATGAATTTAATTTGATGGATCAAAAAAAAGTAACCTTTTTTATATTTAATAAATTTTTAATATTCACCAAAAGTTTAAAAATCACACCGATTTATAACAACATTGTTTTTGTGCAAACTCTCTCTTCAAGAAAACAGTGTTCACATTTCCAAGAACACCTTTAAATAAGCCAAGAGATGCCGTAACATAGTTAAGAGAGGTTAAATCCTCATTAGCTTTAGCAGGAGAAGAGATCAAGTGATTTCATCAGGTGATTTCCAGAGATGCTGGAGAACTGAGGGTAACATGCTGCGTTTTGAGTTTATTTCAAAGGTAACGTACACTAGCATTTAAAAGTTTCAGATCAGTCAGAGTTTTACATGTACTTATAACAACTATAAAATACTGTAGGTAACTTTACATGCAAGTAACCATTAGCCAAACCGTATTCCTAGCCCTAACCATGCAGAATATACTCGTAGTTAATTCATTTAATTCACTCAATAACTACAGTACATGTGTAATTACACTGGTTACATTTTTTTCAAGGTGTTCTTGTTACAGTTTTTTTGTTGAATTTTTGTCTTTTTAAAATAAATTAATAATTGTATTTACTGATCACAGATCTGTATTTCACATTTCACATGCTCTCTTTGGGCATCGTTTTGAAGTAAAATAAATAAATAAACATATGAAGCAGCCTAATTGTTTTCAACTGTGAAAATAGAAAGACATTTTCTTGAGCACTAAATCAACTCCAAAGGATCATGTGACAATGAAGACTAGACAAATGACTGCTGGACATATATTACAAATAGAAAACACTTATATTTCACAACATTACTGTTTGTGCTGTTTAGATCAAATAAATGCACTTCTTTTAAAAACGTCTTGCTTGTTCTCCAGCGCAAGCTAACAATTGGAAAAAAATATTTTTTAATTCATAAAACTTAATACAATAATTCAGTGGTTCTTGAAAATTGTGAAATCATCAGTAAAACCTATATTCTAAAGACAATCTTATTTTATGCTTAAATCTTTGTTATCCTTTGTCAAGGTTATATGTTTGATTTTCCTTTGAAGGGAGCAATGTATAGGTCCAGATTGAAGGCCGGAATCCCTTTTGGACATCTGTTTTTGCCTCAATCTCCCCTCTTTGACCTCCCAATTCACTGCTTAACATCAATGCCAATTAGAGAGTTTGCTACGAAACAGCTCAGGAAGGAAAATGCTTCTTGCATTTACACACAGAGTGAATTAAAAGCTTTGAGGTGGATGAAGTTGCCTGTTTCAGTAAGGCAACTGTGAAGTGAAATAATACATTTCCTTTTAAATGAATAAACAGTTGGAGTTGGCAAATTAAACAGAAAAGCAAACAGACATATAAATTACAGTATTTTAGTGACTACTGAATGTGGTTTACAATCAATAACAAAAAAAAAGTTGTTTACAGAACTTAACAAGGTTGTTGAAAACAACTCATGGAACAATCTCCAATGCTAAGTTGGCACCAAAAGCAAGGCCATGCAAAAGGCACACCATTTACGTGCACAACATAACAGAAGCCAATGGAACCTGCAACACTGTCCTAGCCAGCCATATCCTTCTCCGTCACAGTTAGTGTCCTGCCGTTGCATAAGAGAATTCTTTATTATTAGACATGCAGTCCCCAGTTCACTTTCTCCCTCGTCATATTACCATGCTCATGACTTGACAGCAGCAGCTGAAAACAGTGTTTAGATACAGGCATAGCATTTCACTTTTGTCCTTAGGGGGGCAAAAAAGGGGCCCTATTTGAAGCAGCATGTAGAGGGTTCAGGCTATGTTGTTATTTGCAGCATTATATATACACAGCCAGTCTACACTACAGCACCTCACGATGATATTGGATGATAACAGCAAATATCTGCATGTTGGATTGTGTAAAAACAGCCGATAATCGGTGAAATCTCAATTGAAAAAACAGTGTTGTTAATGCATGTTTGACCTAATGAATCAACTGTAGCTCAAACCGGGGTTGCCAGATCCATGGATTTTTCCACCAAACATTATTTTAAGTGTCTTTCCTCCAATACACTTTTTTGAGGAACAGAGTTTTCAGTGGCAAAAAAAGCATTATTTTTCATATCAGATTTTTCATTTCATATGAAGCAATTGATCTGGTACAGACATCAATACTCAGAGACAAACAATATTAACTTTATCTTCATTCAGTGGTAGTTCAAGTACTACAACCAGTAATTCAGTATGACGGAAGGAATGAAGGAAAGTGACCTTATGACAGATTTAAGAGCATCCAGACACTGGGAATGTTTTGCTCTAGTGGAGGAGGAAAAACACTTTTTTTGACTCAAGAAACTATAAAAAGGGTCTGTTGTCATTTTCTGCTAACATCTTGTAATTCTCTGGGGTCTTTAACGCTTTATTTAACATCACAACTCAATAGTCGGAGTAGAACACATATGTGCTAATGTTTTAACGTTTTTTATATACTGTAGTCTTTTAAATTCAGTTTATTTGCATTGCTGGGTTATCAATTTGCATATTGGTACAACAGGTTATTTCAATCAGCAGATTTTTTGTAGTTATCAGCATAACTGTATGCACAAAAGGATGCTCAATGAAAGACTAAATGAAGGATATTAAAAAAGGGATAAAACACCAACTTTATCTTCACTAACAAATACATGAAGTGAAACAGTAGGAGTCAGAAACACCATTGCTGTGTCCGAAATCGCATACTGCTTAAGTAGGTACTACATTTAAAATTGAACATACTACTGTATGAATATAGTATGAATGGAATTCGGACGTACTACATCCGCCATATTGATGTTGTCACGTGTCATGCGTCGTCACAACAGCCTGAAAATTTAAACTTTCAATAAGTCATACGTTTATTTAGATTGTGTTAAACAAGTGTAATTGAATCACAATAAACAATGTTTTCTTCCTGAGGTGCTTACACTTAAAATGAGCCGGGTCTCCACTTTCCGCAATTTTTCAATATGACACCTCCTCTCCCGGAGCCTTATGGGATAGGAAAGTGTCCATGGTATTCTTACTACAGAATTCGGCCAGAAGTAGTAGGTCATCTGGGTACTTCTCGCCTACTGAATTTCGAATGCTATGAATTTAGACATACTACTCGCCTCGCATGCTGTTTTTCGCGTACTATATAGTAGGGAAGTAAGCGATTTCGGATGCAGCAAAAGAGAAACAATGGTCAGGTGAGGAACACAGGTGGGATGGATAAACTCATTAACTTAACAAGGACAGGAACAAGACCAAATATAGACATATAGGAAATCATGAACCAAAACCAAACCTAAACTAGTGATACAAACACAGAGACACGGGCGTGACACTGATATTAATTTTTAGGTTGCATTATGGAAATTTAAATAGTTTTTGAATGTCCTTGATTGGTATTGGTACTAGTTAAATGTTTCCACAATTTCTTCTATCTATTATTGATATCTAGTTACTGATATCTACTCTTTTTCTCACTACAAATGTTTAAAAAGAAACACACTTGTCAGCGATACAACCTGGTGGTCAATGCACGGCCCATCTGGAGTCCAAGCCTAGATAAAAGTGTCAGATAACGCTTCTCCTTCACGTTAAATTCATTAATGCAGCACAAAAAGCACATAAACAGAAACACAGAGTATGAATCGAGCGCTTAAACACCTAGTGTTTCTCCCCGACAAAAGATCAGAAGTGTGTTTGGCATTTAGGTGTGACAGACCCAGCTGGGCTCTGCCTCCTTCAGGGAACATTCCAGAATGTGGGAGATGAACACTGCTAGGACACACAGCTGCTGTTGCCAGGATACCAGGAGCTGATCCATCATCACAAACTTTCATGTCAACAGCAATGGTGCCTTGCAGCTGATGCACTGATGACTAAATCCAGATAACCTTTACCCAATAAATATGTCAATAATTGGCTTAGTTCATTTGTTTGTTTTTAATTTACTCAAATATTACATGTTTCAGCTGAATCATGTTTTAATCTATGAAGTGAAAACATAACTTAACCTCAAAAAGGTAGTTTATAATAATTGTCATTTATTTAACTCATGTATTTTAAATTCTTTAATTTAATTTAATTAAAACGAAAAATAATATTAGTAATTAATATAAATATAAATAAGAAATATAACAGCAACAACAGTAATAAGAATGATAAATTCTTTTAATAATTCGTTTTTTCTTTAAATATCGCTAGCCAAAAGTCAGTTGTTAGGTTTTATTATGACAAAGAAAAGAATTATGAAGAAAATAATGATCTAAAACATAGATCCTGAAATTCCTGAACAATTAGTTTTTATTAGTATCGAATAATAATAAAATAATAATAATAATATATTATATAATAAACACATAATAATAATAATAATAATAATATATAAATAGTTATTTTAACCCATGAATTCTAAGAACAGTTTTCAATATTTAAAATAATATATATACACACACATATAGTACACAATTAATAAAGACAATAATAATACTTCTTTATTGTTGTTGTTAATAAACATGGCTAATAAAGATGTGTGTATTCTTAGAAACTATACAAAGTGTTAAGCTCTAAGAATTTCATTTAATTTGACTTAAAATTACTTTGCAAATAATTTTACACTTCAATTTAAACTACAATTCTGTATCCTGTTCAGTAAATATAGTTCAAAGGGAGGAGATCAGTTGGAACCTGAAGGCACTCTGCATTTAATTCAGAATCTCACACAATCCTGCTGTGCATGCTGGTAATGGATTAGTAGCCTAAAGCAGTGCAGAAGGATGAATCAATGAAAGACAGTGAAGTGGGAGTGAACAGCATTGATGAGAGAATGTGTGTCTCACTGGCTTTGAGCAGGATCTCTGTGGCCTGCTGCTGCACTCGGTCTCTGGATGCCTCCAGCTCACACTCCGCCTCCCTCTGCCTGATTTCCACGATTTCTGTGTCCTTTGTCACCTCCTCCAACTGTTTATGCAGCTCCTGCACACACACACACACACACACACACACATACACAAATCAATCAACAAAACGACCAAAACACTTCACATAAACCTCACTATCTCTCTATTCATTACTGAGAGCTGCCTCTCTATATTTAACCATCATGAGGTTTCTTGCTTTTGTCTGGCTCTCCCTTTCACTCATGTCACTTTTTCCATTTTTACTCCTCTCACACTGTCTCCTCTGTTCTCAGATTCATCCTCATTAATTGTGCATGTACACATTAGCTCTTTCTCCCTTTCATCTCTGCTCACTCTGTCAGTTTCCTCTGTCTAAAAGAACTTTTTCTGGCTTCATTCGTTCATTGTCTCACTAACTTTTTCCTTTACTTCCACCATTGCGGAGCTCATGTTCAAATCGACTTTTTCACTGAATGAATTCATTCAATGTATTTTGTTCTTCTTATAACTAAGACAGCACAAGGAGGATTGTAATGCTATATACAGAGGCTTCTTGGTCAAACGAAAATGTACAACATGAAAAAAAAAAAAACATTATTTTAGTGCAGAATTTTAGGTTATGTTAAAATTATTTAAGTTATATTTTAAAACCATCCATGCATCCAAAAAATAAAATAAAATAGCAAGCATGCATTAAATTGATTGTATGCATATATGAAATCACAGTAAAACTATAAAAATAATGTTACAAAACCATCCATCTACATTTTTTTTAATGCAGCAAGCATCTATTAAATTGGTCATATGCATATATAAAATTAAAATTATATATATATATATATATATATATATATACAAATGTTACAAAATTTGTCTGTTTCAAATTAATTCTTTATTCGGTTATTTTGAACTTTCTATTTATCAAAGAATTCATCAAAACTTTTTAACAAGTTTGACCTGCCTTTCGCTGAACTCCTTATTGTCCCTTCTCAAATCAGAAAGGAATTAATTTCTAATAAAATGAAGGAAATAATCAAAAGTATAAAATAAACACCCATAAGTAGTAGGGAGGGCTTTATTGTCTCAAAAAGATGGCATCCATTCAATAATTTCAATAAAAATGCAAATTTACACCATCATTACTCCATAATGGTTTATAATGTAAAACAATACTGAGGTGCACTTACATTTATTAATTAAACGGCATCAAATTAAATTATTGCAAACACAATACTTCTATTTCCACAGTGTAAATAGAATATATCAGTATTTGTACATAGTAAATAGAACCATATTACTTATTACTTCTACTTATCTTGCATTTAGTGTTATACAGTAGTACTGCTTTTACTGTATTCTCAATTGTATTTTTGAAGCAGTGCCCGTTGCTATACTAAAAACGCCCTTGTAAAATGACCTGTGAAATCTTGTAAGGTGAGTCTCATCTGGAAAACAGCAGCATGTAATTGGATGAAAATCAGCACCTGGGGAAACTAAACGCTCCTTGATTGAAGTGTGTCTTGATTTGGCAAACTGTGACTGCTGGCTATTTGACCTGGGATATTTGCGTCTGACTTCAATGATTTTACCTTTTGATGTTTACACTTAATGCTCCAAGTATGTGACGTGGATCTCTCACCAGAGTTATTCAGCATTTGATCAGCAAAGATTAACAAAAACTAGCACAGACCCCAGGGAGTCAGATCATTATTAGCTCCAGTCTGAAAATGTCACAGTGACTAAAGATCGATTCCATTAAAGATCTGCTCTCTCTCTCTGTGTGTGTGTGTGTGTGTGTGTGTGTGGAGCTAAAGAGGCTCAGCACATTGCCATTAAATAGCCATTATAAAGTGTCATAAAGGCAAGAATTTATGTAAGACAAACATAATATTAAACCAGCCATCACTGTTCATCCGAACGACCGTATTATAAATCAAACCAAGCATGGATCTTTTGATGACACCCATAAATTACATTTTCGTCAGTTATTCCATTCAGAAACAAGTCCAAGAAAATGCCTTGGAGGGCCATGCTGGCTGACTGGCTTTTTTCTTCAAAGATATTTGAAAGACAATTCAGAGTTCAGGATGTGTGCCACTGCGTTTGAAGTCTTTTCTGTAAATGTGTCTGAAATATCTGATGTGTTCGGAGAAACCAAAACACTTCAGTAGTTTGACTTTCACAGCGACGGTTTTATTTATACGCCATTTTATTTATTTAAAATACACCGCAGAGGGTTAAAGAAATACTGTATTTGTTCTCACGTCTGTTTGTAGATGACATGTAAATTAAACTTTTTTTTAAATTAACATCAAACAGCATATATAACCCATTTTAGTATCGTAATATGATGCATTTAAACAAGATTTTCAACAAGAAAAAACATGTAGAGCGGTTAATTAAAAATGAGACCAGCGGCTAGGAACCTGTTAGGAAATGAGTTGTGAATATTTAGCTGTCATTTTAACTATTGAGATTAGATGATTCTCGTTAGGTCAATTAGAAAATGAGATAAAATATGCAACATAAGTTTAAAGCCTCAACAAATGTCATTTTGTTAATGAAAGGGAAATTGTGTACAAAGCCAATCAGTCTTTAATTTAAAAAAAACATTACGATAACACTATACAATAATGTTCAATCTGTTAACATATTAACTATGATTCAACAAACATGAAGAATGTCTTAGTTAATCTTAGTTAAAGGAATAGTTCACCCCAAAACTGTCTTCATTTACTCAACAAATCTGTGTGAATTTCTTTGTTCTACTGAACACAACGGAAGATATTTTGAACAAAGTTGGTTAACAGGATGTTTTGGGTCACCATTGACTTGCATAGTATTTTTTTTCTCCCTACTATGGAAGCCAATGGTGAGAAAAAACAAGTTAAGTTAAGTTAAATTGGTCCACGAAAGAATGTATGGAAAAATACAATGGAATTCAATAGAACTATGGGTACAAACGTTCATCCTTGAAGGCAGGGTAAGTGATTTTTCAAAAATGCTTTGGAAAAGTTGGGGCCGAGTACCAAAACAAACTTGTAGCCAATCAGCAAAAAGGGGTGGGAGCTACCATAATAGGGGCAAGACCCTTTGGGGTAGGGCGTGTTTGTTTTTGTGATTTCAAATATTAACATAGCCTTCCAGAAATCTCTTACCCTGCCTTTAATAAGTACAGTATCTTAAAACTCTTAAAAAGTAAGAAAGTCGGTAAATCTTGAGATTAGGGACCAATTCTCACTATTAACTAATTTATTATTAGCATGTATATCAATTAATAAGCACCAAAGTTTATTGAAGCAAAAGTCATAGTCACTGTAATAGTTAGTTAATAGCGGCCAGAAAGTCATACCAGGATGACAGAAGTAAATATTCAAATTAAATATAATTTTTTTAATACTAAATAAATAAATAAACAAAATAAGAAGATAAAAGGAAAAGACAAAATAGACATAAAGTGCTATGTTGCATCTAACTCCTATCATTTAAAATCAAGGACATGTGATGCATCTTGTGGCCCTTACCTTGATGTTGTTCTCCGCAGAAATGAGGGAGGCCTGGAGTTTGTGTGATTTCTCCCTGCTCTCCCTGGACTCCTCCTGAACCCGCTGGAGTTCACTGCGCAGCTTCCCCAGAGTCTTCTGCAGCGCCGCTTCCTGCGCCTGAAACTCCTTCCTCAGCTCGGCTTCGGTCTTCTTCCAGGCAAGCAGGTTCTCTGCGGTCATCTGCTGCGTGCGCTTCATGGCCTCCAGTTCCCGTTCATAGAAAGCCTGGGCTTTATTTAGCTTGGCCTCGTACTCCTCCACCAGACGCTTCTTGTCCTGTTTCAGTTCCTCAACTCTTTCGGTCAGTGAATCCACCTCCACTTTGTGAAGCTGTCCCAGTTTCTCTTGGTCTTTGCTGTAGTTGGCATTCTGGCTTTGGTGTGAACGAAGCAGTTCTTGGACCTGTGAATACAACATTCAAGTTTTTTTATTGTTTAAATGGATGGAAAGCACCTGTTGTTTTGATGTACAATTGTAAGGGCAGGTTTTCACAAACACATAATTTTTTACTTGATTACTATATGTTAATCAACAAAAACAGATAAACAAATGAGTAAATATTAAGCTAATTCAGCCAAAATTAAATTAAAAAAATAAATATAAAAAATATAATATATAATATAAAATATAATATTTTCTTTTTCTGAACATATTTTGTTTTACTACTATTTAATAATATGTATATATATATATATATCTATATATATATATATATATATATATTTATTATTATGTATATTTGT
>JAUCMT010000048.1:18801799-18818012 GCA_032357475.1 Enteromius thamalakanensis
CTCAGCTTCTGTGCGGCTCTCTTTCAGCAGCAGGGGGCGGCGGCACAGCACAGGTATGATAGATAAATAGAAAACCGATTAGCTGCACAGATTATTATTTTTCCTCCAAATTCGTGTGGTGCCCCCCACGTGACAAGAAAAAATACCGCTCAGGGCGGCCGCCCTGTCCGCCCGTGCCTAAAACCGCCACTGACTGCAGCCCTCCACCAGTCAGGGCTTTATGGCAGAGTGGCCCGATGGAAGCCTCTCCTCAGTACAAGACACATGACAGCCTGCATGAAGTTTGCAAAAAACACCTGAAGAACAAATAAGAAAATAATATTCTCTGGTCTGATGAGACCAAGATCACTTTTTGGCCTTAATTCTAAGTGGTGGAGAAAATAAATTAGCAAAAAGGTCAACAATTCTGTGTTTTTCAGTCAATATGAGGTGCTGTTTGTACATTAATGAAGGAAAAAGAAAGTGTGACTAAAGGTGCGTTTACACCGGACCCGAGTGAAGCGTCAAGCGCAAGTGATTTACATGTTAAGTCAATGCAAAGACGTGACAAGACATCTTGCAGCGCGAATAATGGTGCATTCACACGGGGTGTCAGCGTCAACTCTTGACGAAAGGCGTGACTAAAGTTTGGCACTGCCACCATGGTCATAGCAGCGTCAGCCAATGAATTTAGAGCTTGCTCTCGTAGTGACGTGATTACTAGCAAGCGGAGGCAGAATTCCGAAACTATGGAAGACAAAATCATCGTCTCTGTATACATCTTCGTACATCTTCGTACTTTCATAAAAACAGGAATAAAAAGGAAATACATAATAGATTGATTAAACCAGAGTTTGCATATGAGATATAACCAAAACAAATTTTACCTCCTGTTTAACCACTACAGAGACATCAGGAGGCAGCGGCAAGTGTCAGAATTACTAGCCGCGGAGAGGTTGCCCTTGGCGGATACATGAGCACTGAGCACCCCCTGTTCATGTGGAGCTTACTGCTCTGAAATCGGCGGAGAAAACTTTTTCATGCATTTCTGCATTTCAGAAACTGCATTTCATGGCACAATAACAGCAATATTTAGAATTTTTTACTGTTTTCCCCTCCACCAATGCAGAGACTGGAGCCGCCAAATGAAGCAAGTCAACTCAAAATGTTAACGCGTCTAACTTCCTGCAAATAGCATGATTTATTCATGCAATTCACGTCTGGTGTTAACGTACCTTAAGACTCCAGATACAGGATAGATTTATGGTTGTGATGAAATACTCCTGCCTGGATGAGGTCAGTTCATGAAAACATTTCTGCAATTCTGTAAGAGGGCTTGTAGAATATCTTTGATATTTACAGTGTTTTTTGCACATATTCAATGAAAGGGTCATACAACAGGGTCTCGAGCTATACTTCCTTTGCCACGGGCATTGAAAAATAAGCTCACTTTAAATTCTACATGCTGCTTTTGCCTCGGGTGCTACAGTCGATAGCTAAAGCTGTCAAGCCTGTTTACAAAGCCAGTGTGAAAATGCTGTGAGCACATCTCTACAACATTTGTGAAACTTGAAAAAAATGTGAAGTCAACTCTGGTCAGAAAGGAGTCTGTTCCTAAAACATCCAAAAGTGCCTCCATGAAATCTATTTTAATATGCCATTTATTCTTTGGATGGCAAAACACATGAAATTTTCAGCATCATCATCATACAGCATCATAAAGTCTTCAAGATCCTTCAGAAATCATTATAAATAGAAAATATTGACAATACTAAAAAAAGTTTGCTGCTTAATATTTCATGTATATAAAGTTTAAATAAACAGCATTTATTTGAAAAAGAAATACAAACCTTTTGTGATATTATCAATGTCTTTACTGTTATTTTTTAAATCCGCATCCATGCTGAATAAATATGTATTAAGTATAACCCCCTCTAGCAACCTAAAAAAAAAAAAAACTAGCAACCCCAAATAAATTTAATTCGAATATACAATAGACATTGCATGATCCCTGACACTTCTCACCTCATAAAGATGCCTACGGGTATCATCAACTATTTACTTGTTAACTAGACAAGTTTCTCGTCACGTCTGGTGCGTGTTAAACTCAGACAGAAATGTTTGAATAGAGGATTTCTGGATGTGCTGGATGGATCAGTGCCAATTCTGTGAAGCATGACTTTCCATTTCAAGTGTTTGTTTTATCCTAGACTTCCTCTGTTTGACATGAATATTCACACTTCAGTTTAACAGCCCTTCATCGCTGTATTCTAAGGCAATAAACTTAACAGCCAAATAAAACTCCTTAAAACTTTTAAAGTCCCCTCAGAGATCCAAAGTCTGGCCTGTTGAATCTAATAAAGCCCAACTAACTTCAAAAGTTGCCCTCTACCATGACATAAAAGAAGATAAATGGTACAAGAGCTACAGGAGGTTCATTAGCTTATGTTAAAATCTAATCTGCGCACTAAAAACCATCAGAACACAAAGCCAGTAATCCACTTTTAAGATAACACTTGCTTTTTCTGTTCTTTTTGTCTTTAAAAGAGGGAAAAAGGTCAGTCTGCGGTAAATGGATTTCTTCGTACTTGTAAGGAAAATAGTTAGGTCACTCATTCAGTTCCCAAGCCGTTATCTGCAAAAACAATGTCGATTTGGTTCATGTTACTCCTGAGGACAGAAGGCTATAAAGTGTGCTTAGAAAGGGTGGCAGTGCTAGTTCAATGCCCTGGAAAGTTTGCTGCACCAAGCAGCTTTGGGTTAAGCAAAGGCACCAACGCTACAGATATTGGCAGAGCCTACAGTAAACATCAATGGCAAACTTGAGCAAGGTAATAAATCATGAAGACAATGCAATTTGAAAGCAAGTCAAGGATACGTGCAACAAAGGTGTCAGATTTATTAATCATCTTCCCTGTGGCCCAGGTTATGGAAGCATTTCCACCTCAGAGTAAACGCAACTTTGTGACTTCATATCTTGTATTTTCTGTTTATATATTACAATGTGATTTTACATCTTGCAGTATGACTTTGTTTCTTGGAATTCGGTCTTTTGTTTATATCGAACAATATTTCATTTCAAACTTTATCTAAGTAAGCCAAACATGCCTCCTTACCACGTAGAGTATATGAGGCTTGAAAACCGTGCCTCCTATGTGAGCTGTAAACTTCCTCAGTTTTCTCATAACCTTCTCATATATCTTCTCCACTTCCTCACCAGCAATTAAACTACAGATACCAGAGGGTATTATGCAATACTATTGGTGCCATTGCTCTAGAGAGTAAAGATTACAGCTACTAATTAGTCTACTGTAAGTTCCAGAATCTGAAGAAACACCACCTGGTGAAAAAAAAAGAAAGGGAAAAAGCAAGCACACTGTGAGGAAAAGGTGCCACGGAAAGTTTTCTTCTATAAGAAAAAAGTACCAAATGAGGGCATAAGAGAAGTTGGAGCAAGCCAACTTTGACAGCTGAGCAAGTGGGGTCAGAGCTTGACTGGCAGTAAAGACCAAAAAATCAAGACAAGGAGAACTAGTTGCGGGCTAAGATTTACCACCAGTGGAATTATAAACCAGCAGGAGATGTTTTAAATCAGACTTCAGAGCACCTAAAAAAGACCTTTTGAGAAAGTCCGCAGTGATCAGGCACCTTGCTGCTCATACCACAGGCATTGTTTTTCCTTTCGTGAACTTGATATTCAAACATGACTTTATAAAATAATAACTGGAGCTGAGAAAAGTGTTCAGTGTTAAATGTATGACTTCCTAGCAGTGTTGTGCGTCATTCAGATTTGAGCTGAAAATACTTTGTAAAATTCCATTTCAGTTCCTAAATTTGAGGTGAAGTAGCAAACAGAATGCAAGATTGCTTGAACTTGCAGGCTTTGCATAATTTTGTCATTTTGTAAAACTAATGTTTTTTAATGTTTTGAAGACAGACAGACAGACAAGTCAACAGAAAGATGTTAGATAGAATGATAAGAAGGAATGCAAAAATGTAAGAATGAAAGATAGACAGACAGACAGATAGATTAAACAAAAGATAGCTAGAATAATAAAGACTATACCAGATCCTAGAATGATTAAAGGAATGGCAAAACGATGCATAAAGAGAACAACAGAATGATAGATGAAATAGACAGAACAATAGAATGATAGATAGATATAACAACAGAATGATAGATAATAGAACAAAAATATACTGCAGCTGTAGAATATAGTTACTATAACAGATAACAGACCAAATAAAGGGATGACAGAATGATAGATAGACAAAGAGAATGAAAGACAGATTGAATGATAAAATGATAGATATAATAGATAGAACAATTGAACAATAGATTGAATGAAAGAACGGCAGATAGAATGATAGAAAGGACGATAGAATGACCGAAAGAATGATAGATAAATGCGGACACTCATGAAGGCGAGCCGACTCTTTATGTCTGAATTAAGCCCAGACCTTTTTTTTTTCTAGACCGCATGGGGTTTTGATTATAAACAAACCAAGAAAGTCTGGCCAGGTGACAGCCCATCTGTGTGGATCTTCACAACCTGCTCTTACTGTCTGTTCTTCAACTTAATTCCTGATTAAGATGTTCTTACGTGTTCCATAGAGGCCAGTACCACCTAGATAAGACTGGCTTGACGGATCAGATGTTCTTTAAATTCTCCAGTGACTACAAGCCATTCTGCCAATCTGACTTTTGAAGGAAGCTCAGGGTAATGCAAGCTGCAGACACCTGCAAATACTTCCAGATCTTCATTCCACCATACCTACACATACATAGCAGTTAACTAAGCTACAAGACTATGCGTCAGAGAAGGTGTTGAGCAGCCCTGAGGAACCCCAGGGAACATAACTGTGCTGTGAAAGAAAGGCCAGAGCAGACCTATCTGACGTGGCTCAGATCTCTCCTTGTGTGCAGCAAGCTGTTAGAGATGTGCAAGCGTAATGGCTTGTTTTTTCAGTGCTGTCATCTGCTAAGGGAACAATAGTGGTTCAGACAATTTCCAAAGACCTGAAAAAACCAATCAGGATGGCCACCTCTGATACAGCACTCACTTTGAACTCACTGGAGACAAAGCAGGGAACAGGATGGTGACCAAATTAGAGTCCATAATGAGCAGTGTGGCATCTTTGAGGACCTTTAGCCAGAGATTATTCCAGCATGGTGCTCTAAGAAGCGCTACTGGGGATTCTTCTTGCCTAGTGCCAACAGGCTGTATAGTGCCATCTGTCCACCTGCACAGTTCCCCTCGGCAGCAAGGAGGAATGACACTGGACAAGGTTACTTTCTTCCTTTCAACAACCAAATAATGCTGTCATACTTTGTCCTATGCAATTACTGGCTAGTGTGCATGTGTAGTGAGAATTTAGGAATGAGTATTAAATATCTACCAATCTATCTAGAGTTTGGGATATGTAAAAATATAAATATATTTTCAATTCTTTACTGTAATGATCTTGAAAAAGCCTAAGATCGATCTCATGCTCTGTGCTGGTGTTTCACGCACCGTTGAATTGAATCATATTGAACCTGATTTTGCATCAGGAATTGAACGTAATGAGATAAAAAAAAAAAGGTCATGCACTGCAAGATATTGGCAACTTAATAACTCCATTAAGCTGTCCTTGTGGGATTCAGGCAATGACGCAGAGTAATTTGTTCATGAACAGGACTACAGTACATTGGCTGCAAGTGTAGTCAGATTGATGAACAGAAATTTTAAATGGATCAAAAACATACAGCTCAACCAGTATGGTCCAATTCATAAAGAAATTGTTGTTATGAATCAGCTTTGTAGTGAATCAAAAACAATGGTGTGGTGTAATTAAAAAAACAAATGATTCTTATGATTCTTAAACAAATGATTCTTTCTTAGTTATTCCATGCACATATCGCAAACAGTGTTGTTTAATTCTTGAACAAATGATTCTTGTAAGCAGCTCTTTTTAGTAAATCAAAACCATGCATCACTATCAATGTTGTCCGAATCATAAACAAATGATTCCGATGAACTGGTTCTTTCATAGAATCAAATGCATTAGGGAATTATTTATATTCGCTGCTCTTTTTAGTGAATCAAAAACATGCAGAGCATCCAGTATAGCTTGGTTCTTTCAGTCTGCTTTTTTCAAATGAATCAAAAGATTTACAAACACAAAAGCTATCATCTGAAAAATACTTCAGAGTGTTTACACAATAACATCAGTTTATCATCATTTACAGTGATAGCATTTTAAATGAAAGGATTATATACAACATATTGGAAAATATATGCAAGTGCTCAAATGATTCAAAATCAAAATAAACAGAGCTTGTGAATAGCAAATTAATTGGGAATTAATACCCAATGCAACCTATAGTTTTACAAAAACAAGCCGATTATTTGATTTATGTCTAGTCATCGTAGAAATCCTTGCTCTTTTATCTCTCAAAGGAAAAAAAAACTTTGTATCCAGAGATGTATGTGGCAACGACAGCCTGACAAACCAAGCAGAAAATGATGATACATATTTGCTCTGGTGCCTTTCAAAGCCCAGAACAATCTGAAATACAGAAGGTATGAAGGCAAGGTCCCAAAGTAAAGCAACAGGTGCATCTCCAGGCCTGTGCATCTGTTTCTCAGACATGTCTCTCTCTTAACCCACATGACTCACAAATGATTGAATCACATTGACTGGAAGAGACACATTTTCATCTTTTAGTGAGTAAACTGGACTATAAACTTAGATGGCTATTTCACAACATCCTTGGGCCTTTGATTGGAGCGGTGATGTTTAAAATAGATTCAGTCTCTCATCGTTTATGAGCTACATTAAAGGAAACAATCTCATGGTCGCTGTGCCTCCAAGCATTTCTGAAGAGAATCAAATGCGTTTATCTCATAAATGTTTGTATTCACTCACCAAAATCAAGTTGCAGGGAAAAACTACTATTTTGCCAGAAAAATCTATGGAGGATCTTTGTGTTTAGGGACTATTTAAACCAATTTTATAGAGATGCAAAAAAATAAAAGTTACTGCAAAAAATGAAAGCAATATTTCAGCATTTTCCTTATTTAAACATACATTTTGAAATGCTCATGATGTATATTAAATTATGAATCAGTCCTCAATCATGAATCTTGATATAGCTGTTAGCAAGTAATTGTCCTTGTAATGTCCGTTATTTAAAAACAATTATACACATTAAGTACAAAAAACTACATTAACATTACAAAATTAATGGCTAATGTTTTTTTTTGAAAAACACAAAACAATTTTAAATATAAATATCATATAAATGCTTATGGCCACATAAAAATTTTACTTTGTTTACCACTTTTTCAAAACACTCTACTGAAGAAAAGAAAAAAATTGCAAAAGGACAATTGAAAATCCAAAAGTAGTTATAATTATTATTATTTTCAAGGTAGCATAGCAACAGTTTTCTGCTCAAGGAGTTTCTGTTTTAGTCAGTATCAGATCATTGTCATCAATTATCATATATCACATCTATAAATACCATATTTCATAATTCATACACTGGAACGACAGGTATAAAACAAGCTTGTGCTTCAAAAATTCAACTTCTATTTATTCATTTCTTTTTAACTAGTAACTGCTGTTCATACTTTCATCTTGCAATGCACAGATCTGAGTTTAACTCCCATGTTAATACTAGGAATAGACTTCCAAATCCTCTGAAAACTCTTACATATGATCTGATCCGTTCCCTGACCAACACTAATTATCCCTCAGAGCAGAGAACCAGCCTACTCAAACTTCATCCCAACCATGTGCAATGAGTCAAGCAGAATCTATCCCTTCAGGAGTCCCTCAGCAGCACCATCATCACATGTAGAAGCAGTGTGACCGTCCTTCATCACCATGGCAACTACAGTACATGATCATAGTCTTTCAAAAGATTTCTGATATAGTGGGCTGCAAACAGGGCAGATCTGCTTTCTGGGTGCAATTGAGAAAGCGGTTCGTAAGCAGTCGTTGAGATAGTAATGCCAGCTGCTGCTGCTGGAGATCGTTTGACTGAGCTGAGAGACATGAGATCACAAGAGACATCATCTTCTGGTGGTTTGCTAGGGCCTGTTATTTTTGAGGTCCAGAGTTAATGATCCAATATCTAACATCTATATAAATAGTTTATCTCTTCATCTTTATCCAAAAGCCCGGTTTTATCTATAAATTATAACTTTGTTATACTTACTCGTGTAGTTCCAAACCGGACTCTCTTTCTCCTGTCAGTCCCAATGCAATGTATTTATGGTTCCAACAGCATTAAAAAAAATGTATTAAAAACTATATATTATGGCAGAATTTTTTATTCTTCAAAAAAAGTTTAACTTAAGAATAACACATTATAACACAATATGAAGTTTTTCTTACAAAACTTACAAACAAACAAAAAATATATCATGTCATTACTGTTTTCAAGATTGGTAATAATAATAATAATAAATTATTCTTAAACTGCAAATCAGCCAATTAGAATGATTTCTGAAGGATCGTGTAAGGACTGAATTAACATCAATGTCAAGAATGGATTAATGATGCTGAAAATTCATCTTTTTCCACTATAAGAATTACATTAGAAGAGTTCCAGTACCAGTACCTATAGAGACCTATACCAAGTAGCCAGAAAGAAATGCTAATTCTAACGAAAAATATCAGACGTACAGTACTTAGAGGCTTTTACATCTGTCTGAACTCCTCATTTTCACATTGAAAACAATGTTACACAATATTCTTAATATTGCTACAAAAAAAAACAGCCCCAAACTTACAGTAGATTCTTTATGATAGACCAAATGAGAAAAAAATACATGTAGCCTTGATGAGTACCAACAACATTAAAAAAATATTCAAAAACATGAAAAACAAAACAAAACAAAACAAAAATCTAACCCCAGTAGATTCTTCATGTTCTGGGAATACCAAGCAAAATTGTAATAATTGAAAACTTCTTCACAGGAATGCATGCAAATAAAATGCTCTAAATAAGAATCCATTAGAATGAGGTGGGTTCACCTTCAATCGACAAGCAATCCCAAGAACATCATTGATTTGCTAGACTGTAGCAAAGCCAAGGCTATTACAAATAGGGCAAGCTAATTATTTGTCAAAACATTTGGGGTATCTAATAAGAGTGTCATTAGTAAAAAAAGAAAAGGTATGGATGTATCTGAAGTGCTGATCCAATGCTCAGTGGCCAGTTAAATGCATTCCGCCTGTCAAGGAGAAGAGAACTGAAGTGTAAAACCTCCACGACCCATTTCCGTTCCACTGATGGAAACACAGTTTGCAGTCTGCGCAATCATCAGACAAAACAGACAACGTCGGGAAGCAAATAAAAAGTGACGTTATAACTACATTGTCAGTAGCTGGGGTTTCAAAACACCACATTTTCCAATAACAGCTCATTTTGAGAAGATATTGGTCTAGTGTCACGTCTAGAGCAGACAGAGATGAGAAATAATCATATATGTAGAGCCTGATAAATCTGATCCTTTTCAGTGAATTCTGTAATTGACCAATTTATTTCAAATGCTTCACCCTGTCGATAAAAGCAATATCTCATTGTCTAATTTAACATGATTCAAGCACACATGATCAAATTCTTAACTGTAAAGAAGAAGAAAAAGTTCACATCATATTCAATATTCCTGTTATTTTTAGCCCAGCACAGGGTGGACTGTAATTGCATGGCACAGCATGTGAAATAAGGAAATTTGCGCACTTTGTTTTTTCTGACTGGCAGTGCTAACTTGAAAATAAAAAGAGAGTTACCGTGGCAACTGGGCACAGCTGCTTCTCTGATAGAAAAAGTTGCGTATTAAACAGAGCCTCTAGTCTTGCTCCCTCACTGTAATTTTCCTTCACTTACTTTTCCCTTTGATTACGTTGTAATGTCATTTTGCAGCCGATAATTACGCATTTGCTAAAATCCGCTGATTGGATGCATATTAGCCTGAAACGCATCTGTTACTTAATGCAATGATTAAATATATCCCTGAGAGCTCTCCTGCATTACGCTGCAAAACATAAGACATGAAAACTGTTATTATAGTTACAGAAATAATCATTGCAGAAAACATAACTGGAGTTCTCATATGTTTATGTTTTTCCTTGAACTGCTTTATATAACAAATGCAAAAAAATACTTTATAATTCACTGTCACATTCAAACATGGCCTATATTTTATAACGCACAGATGCAACCTTTTAATTACTACACAGAGAGGAAACAAGAGATGATAGATCAGTGTGAATAATATGCATAAAAAAAAGGATTTTGTTTTACTGTTTTCAGTTTGATTTTTTAAAATGAGCCAATGCAGGGAAAATCCTGAAAACTTTGTCACCATTTCATTTCACATTCATTATTCTGTTGGCCATAACCAGAAGAGCAAAGATTCAAACTGCCACAGATATGATGGTATTTGATATTTGCATTATTTTATGATTTAACACCTTCTACAGTTTAAGTACTTTACTAAATTACTATATGTGAATTTTCCTTTTTTATAGCGTTTTGTCTGGCATGCAACAAGAAATACCCATAGCTAATGCTTGGTGAAAAGCCAAAAATAGTAAAACAGCACTAAAAATATGTAATGGTTTTACATAAATTTATGAGACGCATGATAGTTTTTATACTGTGTTTAAGCAGAGTGGTTCAGTGAAAAAGTAAACACATGGCTTGAATGTATTCATCCATTAAATTAAATGCAAAACACTTTAATTTAACTCTTCACTGAACATTTCTTTTTTTATTTTTGAGTATGGATCAATTAAAATGCTTGTCAGGAATTCATAAAAAGTTAAAAACAACACAAAACCTTGCTCATGAAGTCTGTAAACATAGAGCATACAGAACATTCAATCCATATTCAAACAGAACATTGAATTTCTAAACGGCAGGATGTGTGAGAGAGAAACTGAAAGAAACTAAGTCCATCCATCGCAGTGAAACCAGAGAGTGAGGGAATATGTGTGTGTAGAGAATGAGATTGCATGACTCACCATCTTACAGCAGGGTTCTCGGGGAGGACAAAGAATAGACTGACCTCTCAGTAATACTGTACTTGAGGTAGATCAGCATATGGGTCTGCAACAAACCTTCTGAACCCAGAAAGGGGCTGCTAGGCTGCTAAATCCAACAAAAACTCCTAAATTCAACTAAAATCCCATGCTGCTCATCTAATGCATTACAAAAACAAGAAATCTACTTCTTTAAGCAATGTCAAAAATGTAAACACTTGATTTCAAATTAGGCTTATTTTCCAACTCAGTTTAGTTTTACCGATCTTCGCTTCTGGTGGTAGCACTTTTAGAGCAGCTTAGCATAGATCATTGAATCTGATTAGACCGTTGGCATTTCTTGCTAAAAGAAAATTTAAATGAAGGAGTTTAGATATTTTTCCTCTTTAAAACTTGACTGAGCAGGTGATGTGACTCTCTTACAAATTATGTACTTAATGTAGAAAGAAAGTTTACGTTCATATAATAAATTCTAAATATAATACAAATTGGCTTTACTAAAACATGGTAATGATAAGATGCGTTTTCTGAAAAAAAAATTTGCTATATTGGGAAATAATAATTCTAGTCTGGACACGAGCAGCACAATGCAACCAAAGACAGCAGAACCCAGTAATCACTGATGTCTCATTTGGCAGACGCTTTCATCCAAAGCATAAGGGTCAATTTTAAGTGGGATTTGGGCTATATAGCATCTAAAAATAAATAAGCTTTCCACTGTTGTTAGGACAGGACAATATTTAGTTGAGAGAGACGCAACTATTTAAAAACCTGGAATTTGCAACTGCAACTGATAGCCTATATTTACAGTAGTAAATTTATAAAATGGAACATCATCTATACTTAATACCCCGATGGTTTTTAGCTTAAAGAAAAAAGATCATTTTGACCCATGCATTGTATTTTTGGCTATTGCTACAATACCTGTGCTTTTGTGGTAGGGTCAAATTAAACACACATTGGATCCGTCGCAACGTGATAAGGTATATGACGATATTCTAGTCTTTCGCGTGCATTCAGATGAGATGCAACGTTACAGTAGGTTAAATCATAATATCAATGATATTATGCAGTGCTGTTTGCACAAAAGTGGATTGTTTTTGTAAGTTCTAAAATAAAGTGGTCAAACTGCTCTAGAACATAAGAATGGAATTGATGACAGCATTTATGGCAGAACTTTTTCTTTAAACAAACTTGACTGTCATATTTGGGCTTTTAAACCCTTTTTACAAGTCTCATTACATGAACTGCACATTTAAAAAAGAAAAAGTTTCATAGAATTAAAGTCCCCCTATTATGGGTATTGAATCGCCAACAACAGGTTGACGCACATATTATGCATTTATTTTTACCTTAATTGTTCAACAACTCCCAAATGTTTCTCCAAATGACTCAACGACGACTCCTTAACACTAATATGCTGTGAATATTATCCGATTGGTTTCATTAATTTCATCATGCCTGTAATACCTGATAACGCAGTGTTTGTGAGAGCAATGCTGCTTTGTATACAGTTTTACTGCTACAAAAGTGGCACCTAGTGGCTGGACCAACGCTAAAAGACCCCCAAGTGGGCAGGCAATATGCTAATACTTCATGTTGACGTCAATATAAGACTTTATGCACAGTGTATGCACAGTGCACTTTCAAACTTTCCAGAATGTTTTCCTTCACGTAGAGCTGTGTTACAGACTGCATGAAAGTATACAAAAATCCAAAATAGGGGCACTTGGTCGCACAAATTATCTTTGACTTCAATAGAATCTTTCTACAACACAAAAGATTCTCTTGATTAATAATGTATTATTCAAAGTAAAAAAAATGGTTCTTTCTGGAACTATTTGCAGTTCTTTGAGGAACCAGTGTGGAAAAACATTTCATAAAGAACCTAAAGAACCTTTTTTTCAACTATAAAAAACTATGAAAAGGTTCTATGGATGTTTAATGTTCTTCATGGAATCAATGATTCATGGTTCTATTATGGCATTGCTGTAAAAACCATAGACATATTTAAATGCCCTATTGGACAGCTCCAGGCATGTACAGCAGATGCTGCCGCCATGTTGGAATGGTGAATTTAAAGTCATTCACCATACTGTAGGTTTATTTTTAAGAGTGCTGACTTACTAAAGTGATTTTTTAACTGTGGGATGATTCATAATTATTTGTATTCGTTATACATGTAATTATTACATCCACCTCAATTCGTTTTGAACCAAAAACATTCCCTTAAAATTCATCAGAACACACCGTTTTTTAATTACCTGGTGCAATATGGCCACATCTCTCCATTTGTTGCGCTCTCTGAGGTGTAAACATCATTATCTGATCTGATATGACAGTGTCGTTTCTGTGTCTGGCAGGTTTGTGATGTCATTCATTCATCCCAAAGCAAGGCGTAACACTACTGGCTGATTCTCAGGGTTGCGTCTGTGACACAATCAAACACACAGTATTTTGGTCTCAATGAGAGGCATGGTGATGGATGGCCCCTTTCATCACTCCTCTCTGGCCGACAGCTTGTGAAATTGCGTGCAAGACGAGACCCTGCTCCAGGCACGAGGGGCAGCTGTTTGGGTAGCATTAATCAGCACTGTATAATCTAGTACGAATAATCACTGCAGGATAGAGGTATGCCTAGATGCTGAAGAGGATTTCGTCTCAAGGATTCACATAAATCCAACGATCATACACTACGCCAACAAAGACACATTAAACACTGAGCACAAACAAGTAATATACAGCCTGTGAAAGGAACGAAGAGGAGGGAAGACGCTCAATCAAATCATCTCCTGAGATTTATGTAGGCCACAGTGGTGTGTTCTCAATATTTTCTCATCTCTACACCCTCTCGCTTTAGGCTCAGTCAGACAGAAGCATTATTCAGCATCTCAAAGTGAATCCTCCATCAAATGCCAAAACCTCCATCCAGTGAATCTTGTTTCTAACTTTAGCTCCAAATTCAGCACAAAGTAAAAAGAATCCTGCAGGCGGACAATGAGAAGTGGAGAGAAACGCCCAGGAGTAATTCAGTAGGAGGTGGAGTAGTTAAAAGTGGTTAACGATCTGAGCTGAGGATGATGTAGGTTTAATTTTGCAAACTATCCTAGAAGTTTTCACCATTGTGACTCTAAGCAAAACTTTCAAACTTGTTTAACATGATTTACGTACACTGGAAATGTCAATGTTCGTAAGAACAGTTCATCTGCCATCAGTGGTTCAACTGTAACACTTTTTGTACCACAGATGATGCACACGGTAAATAATTTCCGCGAGAGAAAAACAGATCTACATGCGAAGAAACGGGAGCCCGCAAGCTCACTTTAAACCCCGTGCGCGCATGTCATCTTCGCAAGCCTTTCTCTCACCTGCTTGCACGAACATGTTTATTTTTATCATTCGTGGGGCGGGGCTTGTTTTAGTTGTAATCTCAAATGTCATTGGTTATTCTCCTTTTCCGGAAGTCAGTATTGGATGCCTGTTATAAGATGATTCATTCACATGACTTGAGACATGGTTTCATTAGCTTATTTTATTTATTCATTTGTTATTAATTTTGTCTTTATTTAATGTAATTTAATGTATTGTTCATAGAGTAAATCTTTTTCTGATGCTTTATTAATAGACTTTTTAGCTGTGTGTCCTGTTAAAGTTTAGTATTTAATCCATGCCCCATGTCCTGTTGTTTTGTGAGTCTTTGACGTACGTTGTGTGGTCGTCTGCGTTGGCCTGCGCGCCTTCGTCAATCTTCCATGTCTGAATTTATTATTAAATGTTCACATAATTGAACCCTCTGTCCCCGAGTTCTCTGTGTCGCTGAGAAGCGAGGTCGTGATGTCACCGCATCGCGACAGACTAGTTCTTTATCCCTATGTGTTGTTTTATTTGTTTTGTTTGGAAAATAACTGAGCCTTTAAATCTCATTTGTTATAGATATGATTATGAATCAAGAACAAGGCATTTATAGCTGTATTTATAAACTGCTTACTAATGACTATTATAGTTGGAACAATGCTTTATTAAGGATGAACTGACTGTGTACTAATGCTTAACTAATGATTCATAGTGTGTAGTTATTATAAAGTGTTACCATTTTTATTTTTGAAGTATCGATTCAGGCACCGTTTAGTCACTGGAACCGTTTGAAAAGTATTGATTTGGCACCGGTATCGAAAAAACCCTAAATGATACCAAACCATATTCATAGGGACTTTAAAAATCAAGCTCAAAGGTAAGTTCAAGTACCGCTGATTCAAACACATTCTCAGTCTTAATGGCACACAAAACTCTATCGAAAATACCATTACCAAGCAGGACACAATTCTGGATCAACATCACTGTTCTTACTAACACCAATTCTGATTTTGTAAATTAAATGAAACTAAATCCCACCTTGCTAAGAGTAATATGTGCACTGGTTTTTGCTTTTTCAATGGGAAAGTCTTTGCATGAATGCAGACTACTGCTCTTGTCAATACTGCTGTTGGTCTACGATTAGAGAAAAAATAAAATCACTATGCACTACATGCAGCTCAGGCACTTGACTATTTGAATGGGTCAAAATGGGCTAGATGAGCAGGGGCATGTTCACACCACAGGACACATGTGGAAAGCAGCAAGACTAACTGCAGGCCTTTTTTAAACCATGTGCTATCTTGCTGCGATTCAGCTCTAACCTGAACATTAGATGGTAATGACAGCAGCAATATTCAGTGCACTCTCCAACAGCTCCAACACAAGTTGAGTCTAAGAATGTACCAGCAATTGAGTACTGAGCACTGTCTCACCCACATTTTCCTTCACTATTTGTTTTCCTGTTCTGTTCAAATCATTGTTCAAAACTGCCCTTAGCCCTCCAGTGCCACCATGATATGTGTTGACATGTTGTCAAGGCTAAATTCGTGAGGACTGTGACAACAATTTGGAAGGAGAATGATCATGTAAGTGATGCAACTAGTCTGCGATTACTTCTGTGCAACAACACAACAGATGAAAACCACAAAAGTGTGCAAATAGGCGACAAGCAACTCTCTTGCAGATGTGAATAATTGTTATTAATCATTTGACAGCACTATTTTTTTCCCAAAATATATACATGCATATATCTGTATTAATACAGTAACAGTGCTGTCAAATGGTTAACCATGATTAATCACAATTTTATATATATATATATATATATATATATATA
>JAUCMT010000048.1:18818045-18832491 GCA_032357475.1 Enteromius thamalakanensis
ATTAATAAATATATTAAATATAAAATAACAATATTAAATAACAAACAACATATTTTTTCTTAAATATTTACGTGTATGTGTGTGTGGGTGTGTTTACATATATATGCATAATAAATATAGAAAGTTCACACACGCACTTATTAGGTACACAAAAACTTACTCTGGATGTGAATAGTTGTTATTAATCATTTGACAGCACTATTTTTTTCCCTAAATATATACATGCATATATCTGTATTAATACAGTAATAGTGCTGTCAAATGGTAAACCACGATTAATCACAATTATATATATATATATATATATATATATATTTAAAGATATGTTGTTGTTTTATCTCATAGTGCTCTTCAAACCTTTAAAAAAAAAAAAGAGAGTACCTATATTGAACCTTCAACCTTTTGATTACCAGCCTTGGTAACCACACAGCCCGTCCCATGAATCACTTCTCAAACAGAGAATCGCCTCCACACAGGTGATACAAAACAAAATAACCTTCCTTTTCACTGCAATAAAAGAAAAAACAAAAACACCCATCAACAGCTGAATTGGGTGTCACCTGCAAATGGAATCCTGGGGAACTCAGACACAGGGTGATGCTCCTCTATTGTGGCTAGCTGGATGCTGAGAGAAAAGGTGAAAATTCATTATAGAAATAGAGTTGATAACGGCATGATTTGAAACCCCGAGGGATGCACACACACGCATTCGCATGAGAGTAGACGCGGATTGCAGCGGCATTGAGAATAGCCCACAGTGGCACATTTCTTTAACCTCATATTCGCTTGTGGAAGCAATGGATCTTCATTTGAGCAGAGCTCTGAAACATTCACCTGCTGCTCCTCTCTGGTCACCCTCATTATGCTCTGCCTTAAAACACCTGAGCAAGGCAGAAATAATCTTTACAGTCCACTGATAAGATGCTATTTTTTTTAAAGGGACTTAGGATCAGAATGTCTTTGCAGACCATTATGCCACGGACTTCTGCTTATAAAATGACATCAGCTAAAAGCAAGTGGTCATAAGCAATAAATGTAACTTTCCAAAGTTTCTAAACCAAATAATGATTACGCCAATTCCCTTGTTCAATATGTGCTGAAAGTTTTCTGGCACAAAAAATCTGTTTTATGACTAGACTGAGTGATTAGCATGGGATTAAATCAACAGCAATATTTTATATATATATATATATACAGACTAATGAACCGTCTCCTCAAATTAATGGGGTCTCCTGCAGTGTGGAACCGCTGGACGCCTCTTCCAATCACATACTAGAGACTAATCACTTCATTAGTATTCATAACTATTTCTCTGTGTAACTGGGAGGCTACTTCTAAAGAGTTTTCTGCCATTTTTCGGCTGGAGCATTACAAACAAAATGAGTTCAAGACAGAGGTCAGTCAAACAACGTAAGGTCGCGAGTTAAGGAATTTAATGTGATGTAGATGTCCACACAAATGGCAGGAACACTCATTAGATACACAAGAACAGCTAATCTTAGTGATATTTTGGTTTGGGAATGGAGAATTTCTCTTGTACAGAATGGGTTCCATTTTTAAGAAATTACTTATATAAGCAAGTTTAATTTAGTGAATGAAAACAACACAACCAGTGCATCTTCCTCAACAGTGAAAAAAACAGTAGTGGAACCCTTAAGGAAATAGAAACGGTAACACGTAGCAGAACTGAGATAGTAAGAATCTTTGCAATTCCCTTACCATTGACAACAAAATACTATTTAACAGACTTCAACTTGACGTCAGGCTAAAAATAGCTCTTATTCTAGCCTCAATTCATCAGCACTCAGAGCCTATCAGTTAAAATGTGTGAGGAGGCTTCACTGGAGAAAGCTGAATGAGCTTCTTATCATTGATTGTGCGTTTACCTTGAAGGCTTAGCTGATTCAGAAACACGATAGCACTGGGACGCTGATTGCCTGCTGGAAGCAGATTCGAGTGAATGGGAAGAAGTCATCTCGGAGGCCAAATGAAATAATAGCGAGAGGGAGAGCTTTATCTACACAAAGCAGAGCCGAGTTTGCTAAGATTTTTTGCTTCTATTCACACAGGTGTGACCTCTGCTCAGCTTGCCACAGGAGAAAGTAAAGGCAGTCAAGGTCTAGGTCAAACATGAACTCGGCTGACCCATAGTATGTATGAAGGAGTTCTTCTACAGCAGCAGTGACTGCCCTAGGCCAAAAACTCACATGCAATAATAAGTTTGGGATATGAACTCCGCAGGGAATCGTGGGATGGATTCCAATTTTGCATACTTCTACTGTATGCACTAAAAGATTTTTCGTCAGTCATGGGAAAGTATATTTGTTGGGTATTGTATTAAAGCACTGAAAAATAATGTCAAGTGAGTCATAGAAATGTTAATGGAAGCCGCACAGGAAAACAAAAATATTTATCACACAAATCAGATTTTTGCTAGCCTGGCGTTCGCGACTTTAAAGCTCATAGGAGCTTAGTCTGGCCAAGCTACCTTACTACCTGCCTTCTGGGAGGTGGGCTTAATCTGCGTCCATCAGATGCCTCTGTATACTACTGGACAAATCTAGAACCAATCAGACCATTCATTCCGATGACGTACGCGTAGCGACGGAACCTGAAGCCACTGTAACCAATTGTAGCTAGCTTCATTAAAGCAGTAGGAAAATGTCTTTACCTACCTTAATTACTTCTGCTCAGTTTTCAAAGAAAACCTGTCATGAAATTTCTCAAAACAGCTGCAACAGCAGAGTCGAGACGATTGAAAGATTGTTGCTGCTTGGTACACGCCATGTTTGAAAGCCAGTATGGCTTCCAGTCGCAGAACTGCTGCGTCATCTCGTTACACCCGCCTCAGTCGTGCCGGAGGGGAGGGGCTCGTTTCTCATTGGTTCCCACTTTTTTGGGAACAGAAATTCTCTAAAACGGCAGCTTTGCCAGACTAACTTTGCTTGCGAAATAAAATGTAGCATCACAGGGCAGGCCCAGGCTAGATTTTTGCTGTTGTTGTTGCAATTCTCACAATTCTTACTTTTTCTTTCTTTGTAATTTTAAGGAAAAAGTCAGAATTGTGTCAAACTGTTGATCGAGATATAAACTTCAGAAATAAATTCAAAACCGTGGGTTTAAAAGTCAGAGTTACATTATATTTTATTTTATGAGGGCAAAAAACTCAATTGAGAGATGTAAAAAAGATATATTACCTCAAAGATTACTTAACAAGTCAAGTTGAATTATTACTCAAAAATTAATTTTTATTTTTATGAATACTTTATACTTCTAAAGCTTTGAATTGATCAAAAGAGACAGTAAAAACATTTAGCCCGTTACAAAAAATTATATTTCTATTCACATTTCTTCAAAAATTTTAAGCAGCTCAATTGTTTTTAACATTGATGAAAATAATGATTGTTTTTGATTCAAATAAGCATATGAGAAAGATTGATGAGGGATCATGTGACACAGAAGACAGAAGATTAAATTACATTTTAAAATATATTCAAATAGGAGATTTCAGTCAATTGAAATTGCAATATTTAACTACAATACTGAATTCTTTATGGTATATATCTTTTGATATTATTTATCCTGTTATTAATTCCTTTTGTTTCATATTTTGTAAGAGTTCGCATTATGTAAATAAGCATTACATAACTTCTGGTGTCATACGTGCTTGGCGTAAGTGAAGTGTTATTGGTTAAGCATACAGGGCTGAATGTGACAGAGTTTTTCACCTGTGCAGCATCGCTAGTTAAGTACGTTTATTCCATGACTTTATGTTTGTAACACCGGATGTTTATATTACACTGATTGGACGGAGAGAGAGATGGTATTGTTTAATGTTTTATTGGAACAACATGCAAACATTTATGTTAGATATTTAGTTATTTATTTCTGTTTATTGTTCATTGCAGAAACTACCAGCAATGCATATCAGCGTGTATACGGAGAAACCCACCATGTAAAATAAATGGTGGAAATACATTTGATGACTCCGACTTCCTGATCAGAGTGCTGAAGTGGTTAACACCTTCAAAGAACCGGCATTAGTGGTGAAGTCCCCAACAAGTACCATTTTTTTTACCATTTCAAGTATTTTAAATAAACACAGTAAATGCAGCCTTGGTGAGCATTTCTTTCAAAAACATACATAAATGTAAAAAAAAAAAAATCGGCAGCAAAAAAACAGGCAGCGAAAATAGAGTGACAGAACAAGAGAGACAGATGGAGGCGGTTGATGATCTGAAAGTGTAAGGTCTCAAAGTCAATTTTTAGCGCCTTCTGATGTGAAAGGACAAGACATATTGGGTCCCTCATTCCTAACTGGAAATCTTCTACACTTTCTACAAGCACAGGGGAAGAGAAGTCTGCATTTAAAAAGAAAGACAGGAAATCTGTCAGACAGCTCAGATGAACGAAATGTGAAGTCTGTGGTTCACTGGGCCTTACCAATCCGTCGAGGGTCTGTCTGAGGTGAGAGACACACAGTTTTGTTTTTTATTTTCACTGTATAAATAACTTGAATCAGATTTATGCATCCAGGAGTGAAAAAAAAAAATGAAAACATCATTTAAGTTTTTCTCCACCCTCTATGGCTGTTTCCGGTAACTGTTTATCCTGACGAGGGTGATGACAGAAGAGTCTGAGCAGAGAAGACAGCAGGGCCCCAGTAGCATAGGACTTTAGGGAGCATAGCCTCCCTTTCCTGTCAGCACTGACCTGCTACAATAATGCATACACAGTGACTTTATCCCCCAGGCCTTTCCCAGCACAGAAATAAAACCCACAGTGTCTATGCATCTAAAAATATATATATTTTTTATTTTATTATTATTATCTTGCTGCCCATACTAATGCATTTCTCTTTGTATTGTACAAGTGGGACAATGTTGTTGGTCTGGTACACGTCTGAGTGCTGTGAATACCTATTTGAAAAAAAAGTGAGCCGTGTATCCGTGTATGTGCATCCACTCTGTGCACGCATTTGACATACAATGAATTTATCAAGCGACCACGGAGAATACAAATGATTTTATCTGCAGCCATAAAAAAGCCAAATGAACGAAAAACAAAAAAGCAGAGTTCTGTAGAGATTGGATTTAGTGTTGCATACCAAAAGCATAATATAATAATAGTTATTTGGAAATGTACAGTAATTACAATCCAGTCTAACAATCGAAACAGATTTAGATTTTTAATTTATGCTCTGCAGTGAATGGGTGCCGTGAGAATGAGAGTCCAAACTGCTAATAAAAACATGACCAGAAGTTCATCCCCTGTCCTTTTACATTAAAATTCACCAACATTTTTGTTTAGAACCACGTTTGATCTGTGCATATTTATCTCTTAATTCAGATAAGCCCACTTTTTATTAAAGAAAACAATATTATGGATAGAAGACTCATGTTTCAGTTGGAAGCAATGGTTTAAAGTTTAAAACTTATTAAATTGTTAAAGACATCTTTTTTGTTTTACAAGAGGTTGAATTATGGGCTGGAGACCTGTGGATTCATTTGTCCTGATTGGACTCTTATTTGGACGGCACCCATTCACTACAGAGGATCCGATAGTGAGCAAGTGACGCAATACTATATTTTTACAAATCTGTTATGATGGAGAATTAAACGTATATAGATCTTGTACGACCAGGGAGGTGATTAAATTTCCAGCATTCGGTTTAATTATTTCTTTACGTGTTAAAATAGTTTTCAAACTAACACATGAGGGTTAAAATACAAAGCAGATCACTGAGGACTCTTCATGCTTGGAAGAGTATAAATTACCATGAGGCTCAAAGGCACGACCGGAGGAGATACACTTCAGAATCAAAAACATCCATTTTATATTATTTGAAGTGGATCACAGCTGCCATGTGTGACCACATGAAACAACCATCCGCTGGCATGAAAACACAAGCATTTTAATATATGTAGAAGGTTGCTCAGTGATGTAAATGCAGGTTAAAGATCCATGCTTTTAGTGGATTATCTCCAATGATTATATATATGGCCTGGCATGAATGGAAGTGTGGGGAGGAGAGAATTGTCTGATCACACATGAGTGAACATTTCTTTAATGTTCTCTGTGTTTTCTGACCTGCGCTGTGACCCCATGATGGATCAGAGTTCTCATCATGGAGTGTGAAACGCATTTCCAAACTGTACCTCCATGTAATTTACTATGTCTAATAGTCACAAATCATCTAGTTATTTTAATGGCACAACAGATGCTTTACATAAAATTGTAAACATATCCAACTAAAAGATCTGTCATGTCACTAGAATGAGAAATGATCTGTATCAATTTTAAAAATAGTTTTAAAAACGAGCATGGTTTCATTAAAATGTGAATAAATATACGACAAATAAAAAAAAAAACTTATGGTGTTGATATCTCATTTTTTTTAAGTTTTGGTTTTTATTTGAAGTACTATTTATCCACACTTTCATTCGATCTGGTAGTTGAAAACACTAATTGTTTATGATAAGTCATGGCATTCTACAGTCACATATTTAATACAATGTCAAGGTAACATAACTGAAAAACTATAAATAGAATAGAGTTAAATAAATGTAAACACATACTATGAATATAATAACAACTAAATATAATATTAAATAAATTCTACAAAGTAATAAAACAGAATTTACTAATCAAAAATGAATGTCAAAATAAAATATACATTTATGCATGTGTGTGTGTGTAGATGGTACACAAACACACACATAAACACACAGACAAAATGCATTACAAAAAAGCCATCCTGCATGATTATGAATGTCTAATAGCCCCTGAATTTATGGCAATCACATTTTTGCCAATATAACAGTTTTCAATAAATTTTGTCAAAAGGGGGCACGCTTAACTTAATTAAGTCAGACCAGCAATAGCATAAATCCAAAAACTGTTCTGTGAAGGTTAATATGACTTACATTACATTTGCTGAATTATAGTTTGGTCTTGACACTTGGCTCTTTTACCCCACACTTCCTCCTCAAATTGGATATACAGTAACAAGCTACTAGAAGAAAAACACTGTACATCCAAAAGGTGAAACATTCAGGAAATGTGATTCTGAGCACAAAACAAAAAAACAAACAAACAAACAACAACAACAAAAAAGGCATCTTCTCATGCAGAACAAACCTATTGCTCTGCCATTCCATGTACAAATTCTCTCATTAAGAGAATGTCTTCGCTTTCCAGTGGAGGTAGTAATTATGTATGCTGCATGCTGATTAACTTAAGAAAATATACATTCAAAAAAAGTCTCCGGGGATGATTTTCTACCTGGGTGGCAAAAGGAATTAACATAGTAATGAAGTTACAATTTCCCAACAAGGCTGCTTAGTGTTTTAAAAGCTACTGTAAGCATGCAGTGCTATTTCTCTGTCCTATCAGAGTAAGCAAGCTGTTCCCGAAAGGAAATATTGTTATAGTCCTCACATTCACTACTGCACCTAAGCCCCTGTGCCCTGGGCTTCCACCATCTGCCATGCGGCAGGCGGCCTGCGCCTCCCTAGATAACACAAGAATCATATTAACCCCTGGATTATGACACACGCACATCCTCTTCTGATGGCGTGATTCAAACACAGAGGATACAACGGACTTCACATGCCAGGCCACATGGAACAAAAGCACCTGCTATCACCAACAACAATCATGTGCTTACTTAGTCATTTTGAAGGAACTGATGTTAAATCTATTTATTACGAAAGGCTCGATTCATAACAACAACTTGCTCACAATAATAATAAAAAAACAACAATCTCACATAGTATGAGAGGCTTTGGCTGAAAATATAATATTTGGTTTGTCTATAATGCTAATTTTCAAAAGCAGGACCTATAATTACATCAATAAACAATTCAACGCTAAATTTCTAATGAATCATTCTGGCCAATTTGTGAAACAGTTCATTATAAAAGAATCAATTCATAAGAACAATGGGCTCACAATAAACCTTACACAGAACTGAGGCTTTGGTTGAAGGTATTGATTTCTCTATAATGTAATGTTTATGAGGAACAGTATCTTTTAAGACAACATTACAGGAAAGAAATTAAAATATGGTGGAGAATGAGGCATTTAAGCGCCCCTGTGGAAACTCAGTCATACTTTAGATTTTATAACGTGGCCTTCAATCTTGCATAAGCGTTAGTGTGAATATAATGTAATTATGTTACATAACATACAAGAATACTTCTCAGTAATGGTTTGACGCAATATATATCCAAGGGATAAAGCCAAGCTTGAACTACTTTTGTCTGAACTGGCGGATCATAGCTGTGTTATGCATTTCTTATAAAATGTATTGATTTTCAGCCCTAAACCCCTAAGTTTATAAACCCCTTGCATTCTCAAAAAAATAAACCAAGTTACTTGGTTTTGTGCAATAGCTTAAATCCGTGCAGTGCAAAACGAAAAGCAAAATGCAATTTTATGTCTTATCTTGCAGATTCACTTAACTGGATATGGGCCATTAATATCTAATTAATAGAAAAACACAACAAATGCCATTCATTTTTTGTTAACATCATAAAAAGACTTCAATCTCCTATAGCATACAGATGCAAACAGACTAAACAAGCAGTATAAGAAAGACTGACAGAGATGGCTCGGTAAAGATGATAATTAGATATAAAAAAAAAGCTCAGAAGGCCAGCTACTGAAAGAGCATTTGTGTAAGAAGCATCAAATGTTTTCGCGCGAGCAATCTGTTGCAGGTAATTGAATTGTGATGTGATGCTTCTAAAGTTTATTGATACCCATCAGGAGGCTGTGAGATCCAGACTGGGCCCACCTGGAGACTGGAACGTGTGGATGCTAAGGTAAAGCTTAAATAGAGTGAAAAAGGCCAGTCAGGGAGACTGGTTTCAGCTTTATGAGTCTATCGAATTATGTTGAGCAACACAAGAGGAAGTGGCTGACAAAGTCCTGATGCACTAACAATGCACTTAACTGTAAAATGCAGAAAATTTTGAAAACATAATGATTAAAATGTTTTTCTTAAAACACTGCTGTCAGGATTTTGGGGTTGCATTACAGCTTTACTCAAACCAGCTTCATTAAAACTGTTATGCCTGCTGCATATCACACAGAGATGCTAAAACGCTTAAATATCGAAACGTTGTAAAGTTTGCACTACTATACTATTGAACATATTAGAATAACTTTGCAATGTTTTGTACCAACTAATAAAGTAATTGTTGAAAATGGTCATTTTACCTTCTTTCTTACTTTATAAAACTAATATAGATTTCCATTTTTGAGCAAACTATTATTATTTCAATTGGCTTGTGCATTTCACACAAAAATGCAAAACTGCCAACGGTTATCTATGGTGCCGACACATGCATTTCGTCACCCTCTCTCTCTATCCAAACGGGACGAGTACAAGTCAGTTCCATAGGCCAATAGCCACAAGCCCAATCAAGGCAATAACACCTCTTTTGATATCCACATCTGAGAAATTGAAGAGAAAATAAATAATATTATCTATCCAATAGTACAATATGAAAGCTACCCAAATTAATTATTTTATTATTGTTTTCTATACTCATTATTTGTCTTACTTTTACAAATATACTTTGAAAGTCAAGTAGACCACACCTGTTATGACAACACAGTCTTAGTCACATTTTAACTCTTGGTCAAGACCATTTTCAGTCACTTTTTGGAGCTCAATGTACCCCTTTTTAGTCACTTTTCGATGTGAAGGGTCCTCCGTTGTTTTAAAATAGGAAACCCTTAGAGTCAATATGCTGACGCAAATTTTTTTTTTTTCGTCATAATGACAAGATATATTGGGTAAAAACAATGGCATTATTGCATATATGTAGGGGTGTGATTTTTCAATGTAAACAGTATTTCAATGATATTATTTACACATTTATGAGCACGTAACCCAAGCCCTGCCCCTAAACCTACAATCTGCCAATAAAACACAAGATATAGCAGACAGATACAACTACGATCATTTATTTGAAAGATATTAATATTCCAAGTCTTTTGAGGCAAAACTGATTATATTTTTTGACTTTGTATGGCTTCAGAAGACTTGGAATGTGACAACTTGTTTGTTGTAAACCATTACATTAAGCCAAACACCTAAAAAAAGTGACTAAAAAGGGTAACCCTTGAGCTTCAAAAAGTGATGCAAAAGGGTCATGACCAAGTAAATTAAATAAAATGAAGAAAAGGTCATACAAGTTTGGAATAACATGAAGGAAAGTACTGTAAATACTTTGACAAAATTGAAAATTTTCAGTAAAACATCTCTCAACCAAAAATCGAATGACACTCACGGATAGCTAAATATCCAGTACAGAGCACAAAGAATTCTAATGTGATGCAAATATCATAAATTCTAAAATCCTCTGCGCACTTTTTTGATGACACATCAACTTCTCATGCCTTGCATATCCTTTAAAAGCAATGACCCAGGTGTCCATGTTTAATGACAGTCTGACAGGTACATCAATATTCAGCCAAAGCATTGCAATCTCATTTATGAGGCGCAGCCTGAGCTCCCTAAGGATGCATGAACTTCAGTCAGCGTCACTGTGCATGTGCAGGAACGGCAGTTATAAACCAGCAGATCTTCTAGAGGTTGTGACTGAACTAAATAATTGTATGGTAATTTATGATGCAAGGAATATAAAGTCGCACACATGAATGGTAAGACTCAGGTTCAATAAAACATGCATTTTGTTGCTCGCTTTGTATTCCTGATCCAGTTTCTTTACTTACGGCTAGACAACAAACACAGATCAAGGACTGCCAGAACCTTGCTCCTACAAGTACATTACAAGACACAATAGAATTGATAACCTTCCACAGAATAGAGGCTGTGGGTATATGAAGATATTATATTTAATTTCTCTGTAATACTAACCATCCAAACAGGCAATTAAAGTGACTTTATTAATAAGACATATGCTAATAAATTATTCTGTTTAAACTGTTTATTACGAAAGAACCAATACATAAGAACAACTGGCTCACAATAAATATTAGCAACCTTAATAGAGGCTTTGGGTGAAGATACTATATTTGATTTTTCCATAACACTAATCTTCAAAAGCAGACACTTATAGAGGTCCTGTAAGTGACATTAATGACCAATTCAAGACAAATTTGCTAATGAATCATTCTGGACATTTTGTGAACCAATCAATTCACAAGAACAACTGGCTCACAATAAAAAATAGAAGGCTTACTGGCTTAACAGAGGCTTTGGCTGAAAATATTATATTTGGTTTGTCTATAATGGTAATCCTCAAAAGCAGATACTCATAGAGTTTCTGTAATTACATCAATAAACAATTCAGCACAACATTTCTAATGAATCATTCAGGCCACTGACCAGTTCGATCAATTGATTATGAAAGAACCAATTCATAATAACAATCTTACACAGAATAGAGGCTCTGGATGACGACATTTTATTTAATTGATCTATAATACTAATCTTCAAAAGAGACACTTATAAAGTCCAGTCCAGTAATTATATCAGTAAACGATTCAAGACAAATTTACTAATAAATCATGCTGACAATTTTTCTTTACAAGAGAACCAACTCATAACTCTTTTCCTTTTATGTATAACGCAATGTTTTGTGTTTGTGAAGAAGGTATGTTTTATTTGTTTTATGAAACTAACCTTCAAAGCAGGGACTTTTCCAGTAATTAGATTAACAAACAACAACACAAGATTCGCTTTGATTTGAGAACTAATTTGACCAATTCAGCCAAAAGAGCAGACTCAGAAAAGCAATTGGCACAAAATAAAACCGATGGCCAACACACAAATCCCACCCTTTTATAAACCGTTTATCAATTCGTTACAAAAGAACCTTACTAGCTGAACATCACTTTGGCTGTTAAACAAGTTTAGCACTACACACCATTCATTCGCTCATATATATATATATATTTATTTATTTGTTTTTTTATTATTATATTCACCATAAATATTTCCAGGTCTGCAACTCCAGGACTGTGGGAACCCTCAGCTCTAATACCTGAAAATTAATAGCTGAAGTAGGCTTTGGAAACATGCCATATCTCCCATATCTCAGTCAGGCTAAGAGGATCACACTAAACAGAAGGTGTGGATCATTTTCACAAATCAAACCACAAATATAACATACACAATTTTATGCAAGTGAATATCCAGCCTGAGGTAAAAGCATTTTCAGTGTAGATTTTTCAGGAAGACAAAGCATTTTTTTAAAAATAACTAAAAATAATAATAGAAAGGAACGATGGTATTAAACATATACACATAAGATTTAAGCAAGCAACCCATACTGGGTTCATAGATCAAATTCAGCTAATGTGTTTATGTGAGAAATACAATTTGCCTTGCAGGCTTTGTAGATCATGTAGCTATGATCCTTGCGGACAGGACCAGCACATCTCACACACGGCTTTTGGGCAGATTTTGCACTGCTTGCTTTTGACAGAAAATGCACCAGTCAAAAATTTGGACACACCCACTCATTCATTATTATTATTGCTTTCAATTCTTATTGTGGGAAATATGTAGTGTCCAAACACACACACACACACACACACACACACACATACATATATATATATATATATATATATATATATTGTATATTAAAAAAAAACAAAATACCTTTTCAGGTCACTCTCAATCTCATGAGATACAGAGAGGGACACTTTTTACATTTAGTATAGTAGAATAATAATAATAGTACACAAGCTTTCTGCGCACTTGTTGGCTGCTTTTTTGCATGGTCTGGTCCGGTCCATACGAAGAATATGTATGTGTGTGTGTGTGTGTGTATTTATATATGTATGCATGTATTCATGTCATGTCATCTCATCTCATCTCGTGTCTTTTAGATATTACACATTCAGATGTTAATGGTACTGCACTGTACTGTATCAAGGAGGTCTAGCCAGTACAAACTAAAATCTTTGATATGAAATAATAAATAAAATAAAACAAATAAAATAAAAATAAATATAATAAATAAAAAAAATTAAAATTTCTAAACCTAATCAAGCATTATTTTATCATAGCTGAAATATTACAATTTGTATTATTATTTTGAAATCCCCTTTTGAGTTTACATTTTGAGTTTTCATTTTAATTAAAGTTAGAATTTCAGCAAATGTATTTATTTAGAGCTTCTTATTAATTTTTGGTAAATATATATATATATATATCATTTATTTTGTTGAGACTTACACATGGCATATAACGAAAATAAATGTTTTTATTACTTAACATTTACCACCTCATCTAGTAATTTTGACCCCATTATGCATTCTGGGGTTGATCCGGAGAGCAGGCCAGCCTGTTGTCATTTGGACAGGGGTCTCCAGAGGCACTTCCAATGCGCATCGCTTAAACACCACACATGGCATTACGCATCCCCAAAAGGCGCACAAAATTACCTTGGTCAGCTGTGCAATCTTCTTGCTCATCTTCAGATGGAGGTCCTGCGTGTATTCGAGGGTTAACCCAGACGGGAAGGACGTGCTGGTGGACGTTGAAGTGGAGGTGCTGTTATATTTCCCCGTCGAAGCGCTGCCAGCGGGGTTGTAGTAATGCTGCCAGCCCGCTCCAGTCGCCATCTTCACGATATTATATTACTACTGTAATATACAGGCTATAATGGCAAATGGTAAAGGCAGATGATCCCTCGATCCCGTTAAAGCAAAAACTAGAGTGACAATGAAGGCGTTAATCCACAAGAGTCATTATTTCATCCGGATTAAAATCATCTGCTCGTATTGTAGCCTGCTAGAAATAAGCGAAAGCGCTGACATGAGCAGCAGTTCAACCGCACATTTCGCTGCTTTCCCTGCTTCTTGTGAATTGACAGTAAATTTATAGAGGGAATACATCAAATGTTTTGGATTCCCGGCAGGTGCGTCGCGTTTAAAAGTCCGACGGCACGTCCAACACGTTTGTAAGAAGCGAGAGCCGGTGCAGGTGCGATCCAGGTTCGAGGCATTTCTGTCGGATCCCGTGCGTGCGTCTGTGCGAGCGGTGTTGCTGCACTGAGTCTGTTACCATGGATCATCTCAACAGTTTACATTATGCCAGTGACGTCAGTTCCGTCGGTCACGGTTCCTTTCATCTCCGCCTCCTGTCTCTCCTCCATTCTGCTCTTTTCTTTTGGATGTGATGTAATGCGAAAGTCGTTGAAAAAGTGATTTTGGAAATGTCCCAGTAGGTAGGTGGAAGGGACCTAAAATAAGATTTTATTCTATTTTTGTTAGACTTATTGTGTTCGTGTCTGAAAAATTTTTACTTCAAGCATGTAGCTAAACGGTTTGTCTGAAGGTACTGAGGATCATTAAAAAAAATCTTGAAATGATTATATTTTAGATCATATATTATATAATATTACTATTTAATGTAAAACGCAAGTGCTAGTTATCACGGTGTATGTATATATAT